>JAODUI010000031.1:75815-89143 GCA_027563995.1 Papilio gigon
CGCCACGGTGGAAACGATTGCATATTCAATTCTATATTCTTTAAAATCTTTATTCTGCTTCATCTTAGACTGCGCAACATAGTCTACAGACATGACACGTCCCCTCGCACCTGACTGTCTCGCGCTGACCTGTGCGAGTTGCAGAATGTCAATCAACAAAGTAGTCATTACTCGCCACGTAGACTCGCAGCGAACTCCGAAATAGGTAACAAAGTAATCAGATACCGCTTTACAGCATTTCACATTAGGTCTAAGTCTGGAATACTTAATCAATGGAATTAGAAAGTCGACGGTCCATGGCGGTACTAGTTCCCGAGCCGCCGCCGCTACATTAAAAGCTATCGTACTGTTTTATGCGATTTTGAAACGCATGACACGCCTAGCGTAACGTTGTTATAAGCAACAAAGTTTCACAATTTTGAAATATATTGGCTCAATGAAATTGACTTAGGAAATAGTAGGTTTTGAGCATAATGAGACGACCATCACGGTGTGCGTCGTTACGATGCTGCTGGCCCAGTCTTTGTCATCGGCGTCTGTGCCTCGCTGTTTTCTTACTTGCTTGTTGTCACCGATTAATGAAAAATTCTTTTCCGTCTGTTCTAGTATACTGGTTGGCAAAATGCCTTAAGCATTTAAGCATAAACATTATTCATGAAACCATTTGGACCGAACGACAATAAACATGTAATCCGCGAGATCGTAAAAATATGATAACGCTCGCGTAATTACGCGCACCGCGGCGATGACGCTGTGACGGCGCGGGCGGGCGCGGGCGCGGCCGCGGCCCGCCAGTCTCGTGCGAGGACTCCCGAGGCACGGGCCACGTTTCGTTAGGGCTTAATGTGTAAAGTTAAGATTGAAATTTGATCTATCAGTCGCCAAGTCGTTTATGAATATTAGATGGAACTGAATTATTTAAAATTTTATGATCTAGGGCTATTATCAAAGTATTTTCTGGAATGTCGGTACTAAAGCAATTACTCCTATATTTATGGCGGTTACAAAATCTCGTGGTTAAATGGTCTCCCGAGATGTCTGACAACATCGGAGCGAACGTGTTCGAGCGGGTCTCGCTCAATCTCGGTGGCTTTCGATCTCGGTGATGAAACAATAATACATAACAGTGTGGCCTACGCGGAGGGAATTCACTAAGCTGACTGTGATACCGTTTGTGACAGTTGTTGACATATCTGTAGAGTACAATTAGAAAGCTAATATCTGTATTTTGTAGCGCAGCCAATCGTCGGGTCGGTAGCGCTCGGGCACACGGCGGTGCCAGCGCGGCCGCGATCACCTGCCAGCGCTCGTTTACCTACGTTTGCCCTGCGGCCGGCGTTAGCGACGCCAATGCGTATATCGTCCTGTCATCGTTTGATGTGACAATCGACCACTATGGGAAGTAGACCGCTGTATCAATACGGAAATTCACATAGTCATTACCGCGTGCTCTCTCTGCGCTGTTGCTTCTTGATTACACCATCGTTGTTCCGAGACATTTCCCATGGAGTGTACTGTATAAGCAGTCGCGCAGCAATTGCGACCGGGCGTGTTGTTTGGGGACTTCTGCATAAAATTCAATAAATACGATATCGACGTAAACGTGTCCCTGGGCGGCGGGCCACATTTAGTAGCCGGTGCTTGTCTGTCGTAGTATAAACATCTGAATATTAGGCAATAGCTTCGACGTATCTAGTTGATTAAGCAAACCAATTTCCACACCTAGCCTTTGTCAATCGATCAATTTTATGACTCGATTAATTAAAAATAAAACAGTTGATAATATAAGCTAAGGGCAATCAGCAACAAATGTCTCAGCGGCAATCCGACCGTTGCAATTCAAACGGGTGACATAATCCCCGCGCGTCGTGCGCGCCGCGCGCTGCCCGGAACCCGACGACCGCGGCGCCGCCGGGCGCGCACCGCACACGCCGCGCCTCGCCGCCCCGCCTCACTTGTATTAACATAATTGAATATTCTATTGTACGTGTCTAATGCAGTTACCTGACGGCAAACAAGCGCTTCCACCGCTTTAAATTACGGCCCGTAAAATACGAGCGCCGCCAGCGTCCAGCGCTTTATGTTAATGTCCGCGCGGCGGTGTAGAGTTACCTGCGCCTGCTAGGGTGGTGTAATGGCCCATCTGTCGACGAACGGGACAATGCACAGATTTATTGTCGCGAATGCGCTCGCGGGGGATTGCGGGGATTCGGTTTTTTGTCGGCTATCAAGTTTCCATTAGCTAATTTCGTATTGATCGGGAGCCGGTGAGCGGCGAAACTTTCGCCGCGATTCCGAATTGATGGATCGTTTTTATTCGGAGTGTGAACGAGCCGGCGAAGTTTCCAATTCAATTTTTACGGACTGAATTGGATTGCGGCGCCCGTAATTTAATACCGAGACAGTAAAACAAAGGAAAGCACTTGTAAACATTCCTCATCGAGGTTTTATGTTGCGCGTCTGCGTGATTTTTCTAAGCAATCTTCATTTCGGCTATCGCGTCGGCAACTCCTGCATTTATATTAATTGGAAACGTTAAAGGGAATTGCCGGCGTCATTGACGTCGCCGCTCGGCGAGGGGAGCACCACCTCCGCTCTGCCCCCGACATCTGCATTATTTTACCTCCGCCGCCGACCCTCGCGAAATCGCTTACGGCGCGTTGTGGGCATTCACTAAAGTGCATTCGCCATCCTGTCCATCGAATCTCACTATTATCTATGACGCCTTTCAATCTACTCTAACCTTTACTACCTCAGGGTGAAGATTCATTTTTCCATAATTGCAATAAATCTTTCTCCTGCCGTGTCTTGTAAACTATGATAAGTTGCGTATTTGGATGTTTCGCAATAATAGCTTCTTCAGGGGCGCATAAAGTTCAACTTCGCTCCGCTTGCCGCCCGGGCCCGGGTCGCGCACCGTTTAAGCCGAGAGGGTAGTTCACATGTTGGCGGTTCAATTTATCAAATTTTATACGTTGGCGGGCAGCGACATGTGCGCGTATGGCGCGCGGACAGTTGCCGGGGCGCGGGGCCGGGGCGGAGGAATTAAATATGGAATGCGAGGTGGCTAATGGATTAGAGGCAGAGGCGGCACCTTATGGCACACAATCGAATTCTGCAGATGCGGCCCCGACATGTACCCCTGATTGGACCCTCCCGCCTGATGTAGTCAAGCACACGTGCATCTTGCCTCCTGGCTCCCGACAAAGTGGGTTTTTAATCGTTTTATTTAGTATATATCTTACAAGCACCACTTGCAAGCAGCAAGCAAGCTTGGTAAACTTGGTTTCAAAACACTTGCGCATACGCAAATGAGAGCGAATTGTGTAACGGCAACGTCAATCGTATCGCAGACCTATTAGTTCGCCACCTAGCCTCAATGAAAATTAAAACGTAAAAATTCGAGGGAAACCTGCATTGAACTCCGTCTACCCTCCGGAATCTATAAATAAAGATATTTGCTGCAGGTTTAAAACTTGTTTGAGTGCGATGCTAAACAAAAGATGTTAAAACGCTTTAAAGGCTTTTTAATGAAAGCTGAGGTGTGCGTGTCTGTGGAGCGGGGCTGACTGCTGCCGATCGGGGCGGTCGCGGGTGATGGATGGCGGCGGCGATTAGGGCTGGCGCTGACCTGTTCTTTCATATCTCACTAATGGCCGCCGCACGCCGTACGCCGCACGCCGCACACATCTCATCTTCGAACCCGATGCTCTAACATCCACTAGAAGAGCCATCTTTTACGGTGGGCACTGATTCATTGCTCAAGTAAATGTCATCTCAAATACTTGCTCTCAGTCAAGATTAAGTTTTTTTGAATAAACTATTTGGAATCTGAATTGAGCTGGCCGGCTATATTGTACGTTGTCATAAAGACGACGATGCCCCAGTGCGATTGTTTCATCGTCCAATCAATTTAATCAATTCCATAACCACATAAGTTGAACTTTTTTGCTTTTGTTCAGCAAAACCAGTTAATATACACCAGTACACGTAAATATCAGTCATTACAGCTGTCTCTTCACACTCAACATAATTAAATATTTGTAATATTGGTACACAACAATGTTTATTTATTTATTTTAGTAATAATAGTTTCGGATGTTATAACTCAGGATGTCACGAGGCGTGCGAGTGTGAGGCGGCTGTTCCAGCGGCGTGGATCTACGTCGGTACCTGTCCACGGTCGGCTGTCAAATGTACAAGGGTCATTACTTAACGTATTACAGCGGCCGTAATTAATTCGCAGCGTAGCTACCTTTTTGCTGGCTGCTGGAGGAGGGCTACGTGCCGATATAGGGCGAGGTGTCAATTACGAAATTTGTGCCTTTTCCCGCTTGCCGGGCGTATTCGATATGTCTTTTGTGTTGCCCGAGTTTTGTATCGAACCGAAAGAAGCAGAGTAGTAGCAAGTTAGGCTGCGTTAGGGTGCAGTTGCACCGAATGCGAACATGCTGTATTACGATGTCTTAATAATGTGTACACGAGGTCTGCCAACGCAGCTGTGTTGTATCTCACATCAAGGTAGTGTCCAGGCGCAAGCTAAGCAGTAAGTGAACGTGCGACAGCTGACACGTTATATCGGCTTCACTCACCGGTACCTGGCTGGGGCCCTGGAGCGGAATCGAACAGTAATTAATCCCGCCCCCGCCTCGTCCCGCACCCTGCGCCCAGCGCCCTCGCCGCCCGCGACGACGAGGCGCCAAGCCATTTCAGGTGACCAACACTTGATTGGTACTGATGGCAAATTCAGCACTACATCGTGGAGCCCGCGCCGGCGCCACCTGCGATTTCCAACAATTATTTATGTGCACAACGATGACGCTGCACGGACGGTCGCTGCGCCGCCGGACGCTGCGCCGACGGACGCTGTCGGTCGGTCGGTCGTAGGATTATACTTATTTATGTATACGGCATTGATCGGTCGTAACATTGTGGAGATGGCAGAGAGCGCTCAACGCATTCAATGGTCTTGCTGTACGTACGGGAGAGACATTTAAATTACTTTAGTATTAATCGTTCATCTTAGCGTGCAGATCTGGTCAGGCGTAGGGTGCTGTCCTTACCTAGTGTTTAAGGAAATGGAACGGAGTGGTCAATAAAGTTTATTTGGCAGAGCTTTTGCTGCAGAGCGTACTCGCCAGGCAGGGGGCGGAGGACGCGGGGGGCGGTGTCAAACGTCTGTTCGGATGCCTCCGTAATTAATCTCACCTCTCGTGCCCCTCGGCGCATTTCAGGGTTGCCTCGGCGCTGCTGGCGGCCGGCGCTGGTGCTAGCGGCCCGGCAAACACTACGCTGCAATAAACCACCTCGAACTGTTTGCTCAACTAAATGAAGAATCCGAGCAAATAGAACAGCAATTTGGAAACTTGTCATGTCCACGTCGAGCGCTGGCCGTGTACACATTGCAACCACATGTTTTGTGGACACATAATCCGTTAGTTTAATTAGGTGCTCGTTTCGATGCTCGGGCTTACGTGCACGGCTTGTTTGATCCTTTCCAAAACATGACATTTATTATATAGAATTGTAATTGAAGTTTTCACGCTGCGGCTGCCTTCACAATGAAAATAGTGCAATTGTAGTCATTTCTTATTTTATGAAACAAAGAACAATTCAGTGAATGCAATAGTCTTTAATTAAGGACAGCTTTGTTTTCACAACGTTTACCTCGCAAATAAAGTTTGCGTTTGAAGCGCAGCAGCCCTGGCGCGGGCGCGGTCCCTACATTTGCTAGTTGTGCCGTAATTTACAGCCATGTCGGCCTCATCTCCGTGTCCACGTATGCATAAGTAACATATCACTCGCGCCGTCCATGGCGCTGATTGTGATGAAGTTTGTATTAAAAGGATTGTATCAGATTCCATTTTTTCCTATGTGTTTAAGAGGAAAATCCCAACGGCGTTAAAAACAGAAGGCATGAACAACTGCCTCCTGTCCTGCCTGACGTACTCTTGCCAAAGCTAGGCCAGCTTAACGAGGAAAAATATCTGTAACCTTAAGCCGAGCCAGAGAGCAATCGAGAGGAGCTACTTAGGAATATAGCTTAAAGACAAATTAAAAATTAAGCAAATCAGAAAAAAAACACAGGTTAGAAATGTGGCGAAACAGATATTGCGTTTAAAATGGAAATGAGCTGGACATAGTATAAAACGAGTAAAAGACGACGGTGGATCAAAATTATAAACAACTGGTAGCCCACGGGGCACAAGAGAAGGAAAGGCAGGCCACATCTGAGATAGCGCGACGACATAGCCAAAGTAGTTGGACACTGCTGGAGCCGGCTGACCGCCGACAGGAAAGAGCGGGCGGCGCTCGGCGGCCCGGTGCGGAACACGAGTAAGTATTAACAATACTTACACTTTTGTCTATTCGAGCACTAGTTGAAGAATAATAACACATTTTTAATATTAAAATGTTTTATAATAAGTGAAGTTACCTCGTGAGTCGTGTACAAAAAAATGTAGAAAATATTTATTTATTTATTTATTTATTGTGTGCAATGGGAAATAAAGCTATCTTCATGTTTAACTAGGACGCAGGTAACGGGGGCGTTTAATGCCAAGTTGCTACTAGGCGCGCCTGTACGTGAGTGCCGTGCTTGTAGGCGGCGCTAGCGGCGCAGTGTACCCTGACTCCACACAAGAGACAGCTGCGACGGCGTGGACTGGCACACGACGGTATTGGCCGTGTACACTATTCTGCAGAAGAATGTACAGCAATAAATTTGTATCGGAAAATAAATCGCAGTAATAACGTAGAATTTATTAGAGAGTTAGAGTGGCTCAGTTGGAGATATTGGTCGTAAGTGGTGCAGGCGCAGTGACATCGACACTGCGATATTAAGACATCGATACGAGCGGCCGCGCCCGCGCCCGCGCCGCCGCCGCTGCCCGAACGCAATCAAATCGCAGTAAAATCGCTGCCACCCGATAACTGCTTTCAGATCGTGACACACCGAGAGTAGATGATTAAGTTAGACATTCTGTTTGGCCTCAGTTCATTTCGTTTGATGAGAAGCCGATAGGAAATCAATGTTGAGACAGATTTTATATTTCTCGCTGCCGGGAAGATTGTGCTCGCATGTGAATTGAATGTCAGCCGCCGGTTGGACCGTCGAACCTATGATTTGCACGTGCAAGCTGCAGAACTGATATCAAACTGATTTGAGCTGTTACTGTTAGCTTTCAATTTGTATTCTAATGATAAAGTAAAAATAATGCTCCTTTTGTGTTCCAAGCTTTATCGACAAGTAAAGCAGTTTTCATATCGCGCAGAGCGACGGCTGGTCGGTGATTTATCGAGTGAGTCCGGCAGCGCCGCGCACAGAGCACTGGGCAGAGAGCGCACGGCGCAGCCTGCCGCCAGCGGTGACCGATGCACTAGCAGATCTATTGCTCTGTGCTGCGCTCTCAATTTCAACGTCTTCATGCAAATGTCAAAGAACAAAATGCTTACCATTGCATATCCCCCGCCCGATTGTGCATTATTCTCCAAACTTTATATTAACAGAAACGACAATGTTGTCCCAGCAGCGGAGCCGCGCGGCGGCGCCCGGCCACTCCGGCTGTCATTTCTCTTTCTCATTGTATTAATCCTCCTTGTTACTAAAAATAAATGCCATGGCGTCAGATTTTCGACCAAAGTGTTGTCGGAACTATCCTAATTAACTATCTTGTAATCATAAAAGCCGGATCCAACCGCAGGCGGCCGGCAGATGCCCTTCTTAGCGATTACGCTGGAAGAGTCGGTTAATATGGGCGAAAGTGAAATAGATAATTATCGGTAGGCGGCAGCACGCGTGCCGGACATACATCACGCCGGCTGACTGATAACTGTCCTTAACGCGGAGCGGGCCAAACGTGCAGCGGTAGCGGCAGTGGCAGCGGGCCGTGGACTTGTCGCAGTTTTGTTGCATTAGAATTCGAAATCCGAGACAATTCGCACAATTTAACATACTCCCATAGGACTAATAATAGTTAGGCCACAACCATCTATGATGGCTTGCTTACGACTTCTGGACATGTGTATGTTGAGGCCGATAGCGGTAACCAAGCGTCCACTTGGAGTTAGAAGGAAAGACAAAATGCGAATAACGGCAATCAGTAATGATGTGTTTTCTCTCGCTATCGCTGCCGCTGTCGCTTTTGTTTTACACTGCAGTGTTTGAAGCGGAAGGGTCGGACGAGTAAGGTCCTCTTTACCTTCCAGTAAAACTAGTAAATAGTCGGATTAGCTCTGGGCATAAATCACGTGGTCCGGCCTTCGCGATGCGCATCGCAGGGCAGGAGGCCGCCGCCGATACCAATCTGCGCGACCTGCCGCCGCCGCCCCGGCCGCCGCCGCCGCCGCTCACTTGGCACTCGCCTCCCAAACATCGCTGGAGATCTGAAGATGAGATACAATTTATCTTACTTTGGTATTTTTCCGCTACCCGCTATCTCCAGCTGAAGTTGTTCACGGCGATATTTATTGTGTTCGTGCGTGATAGGCGGCCGCAAATTTGTCAAACTACTTCTGAACACTTATTGACTTCTTTGAGCATTAATCTTTGCAAACTTACATCATCTTATTCTGTCTAGAAGCTTATCTTATAAATAATAAGAAACGTTTCCCCAGTTGCTGGGCACCGGCATACGACGACAGCGCGTCGGCAGCGCGTCGGCAGCGCGTCGGCAGCGCGTCGGCAGCGCGTCGGCAGCGCGTCGGCAGCGCGTCGGCAGCGTGCGTCATTAGTTACTTTGCACTTTGTTATTCAATCTCAAATACATTTGGAACTTTAGAACGTTGCTAGAAGCGAGGAGAGAGAGCAACTCGCAGGTACCAATTTAACGATTACAAGCTGTTTAAATAAAATTTACGTAAATTGCTTTAATGTAAATAGTTCATAATGAGGTAATTAAAATAAAACTTTTTACAATTACTTTCTACAAAAGAGTAAGCTCGCCAGAGCTTACCCGGAAACGCGGAGAGGCGCTCCCCTCCGGCACAATTAAGGCAAGATCACTTTCCATCTAGGAAGGTGATTCTTATTATTTTCGGCCCTTCCCTCGGCGCGACGGAGGAGCGGCGAAGGCGCTCGTTAATTAGAAGGAGTATTTTATTAAGGGCAATTTGTAGGGAATACCTGGCAGATTGCTGGGACCGCGGGTTGCCTCGGCGGCGATTTGTTTGAGCTTTTTTTGTCGGTTGATTTGAGAGGGCCGGAGATTTACGGCGCCCACTCGAGTGCGGAGGGCACTCGCGTTGGAATTAGCGCACTCGCGACAAGTGCGCGCTCTGTGCGGCGATGCGATGTTATGATGGCTTTGGACGTGTTCGTGTCTTTGCTTTGAGAGAGCTCAAATAAAAAGCTCAAGTGCCACTCGTGCGCAGATCTCGTGGCTTTGAACCTCTTCATGTTTAACAATTTAAGTAAGTAAAAAGAGTTCCTTGGTTTTGGATGTCGAATTAATTGTATCTGCAAATTTCCGTGAAACAAGAAGTTAAGCGTGTGCGGTGCACTTCACAAGGCAAGTCACTTGCCACAAGATGCGCGTTCAACTCTTGATCAACACTGGTTGGGCTCTGTTTCTTGCAAGTAACGAATGACAACAACGTTCAGATGACATACAGCCGGAGTTCTAACACTTCGGCCCTCGTCAAACATTAAATACAAGTAAATGTTATGATACTGATGTTAGATTATAAATTGTTTCGGTTCTTGAATCAAATATAGTTGATATTAATTAGCGTGGCCCGCGGCGCGGGCGAGCGCGCGGGCGGCGCCGGGCGGGCGCGCTGACTCAGAGCGGAGCGTTCCCACGTCGCGCGCCGTCGCCAATTGCTCTCATTGAGCGGTATGCGTGCGTCGCTGGACCCTTGGCCCCGCCAAATGTTAATTGTCCTCCACCTAAGTCGACTGCGCACCCGTGGAGTCGGCTACGAAACAAATATTTTTGCTTCGGCGAAAACACATTCTACGGCGTAGCATGTGTAGGCGTGGTGTGTGTGTGTGTGTAGACTTTCTCTGTAAATACAATCGCACAACCATGGTCGCGAAAACGCTAATGAAACATTTTTCGGCAATCTTAAAACATTTTTTACCTAAATCTTGTGCACTCTTTCGTCGGCGCGTTACTACCTCATTGTCGCCGGCGACGGCGGTGCCATGCCGGCGACGGCGGTGCCACGCCGGCGCCGCTTATTTTTACTTATTTACTTTTTTTATGTAAGTGGGTGTATATTTGGATTTTTATTTTTGGTAGCTTCTAAAAATTTCAAAATTTAGTTCAATCAAGTGAACTTATATTGAAATTATTGCGTTTTACAGACTTGTGGCGTTCGATGACGGAGCAAATTATAAAAAGATCAAAAGGGTGCCGCGGCCGACAGCGGGAACGGCGTATCAATCGCGCCCACGTGCGTCTCGCGGCCACTCGCTCGCCGCTCTGTGATCGTTGACACCAATGGATAAGCACCATTTGTGCTTTAATCAAATAAGTTGTGAAGTTTTTCAAAGGATTTTGTTCGTTGAAGCAGCTCCACGGCCGAGGCGCGGCGTATGCATGTCCGCGGCGGGCACCAGGAGCGCGATGAGTCACGCGCAGCTAGTTCATGTTCCGACGCGTGACCGCTGTCCGCCACCGGCCGGTGCCGGCTGACCATAAACACATTTTTATTTCATAATATGCTCTAATTGACGCGTAGTTTGGTGGTTTGAAGGAAATGTTTCAATCATTGTTCACGAACCCCGGCCGCGAATGTCTTCTTCAAGCCCAGTTAGCATTTGAGCTTAATTGCTAAAGCTCGATATTTAGCTGTAGTCCTCCAGCCGGCAGTCGCGGCTGCGTCAAAACGCTCTCATTTCGTGCGTAATCAAATGTAGGGAATTCAAGCTTGGTACAGACGAGTTACGGCCGATTATAGAACACAGTAGTTAACTTGCATCTGTGCAGACTGTAGGCGCGGTCAGCCGCAAGCTGACACGCCTGGAGGCTATTTATTTATTAGTATCGCGACCCAAGCCTTCCTGCACCTACACCTACGACTCCTCAACCGGCTTGATTGTGCTGTGCGCGGTGCGAGCGGACCTTTCAAACTATGTTCGGATTCGCAAGTAACCTTAGATCCCACTCCCGGAGACAGCGAGGGTCGACATTGACGAACACGTCGCGGGGGCATCCTCATCCTCAGTACCGCACAAGTACGCTCTGACGCAGGCCTGCAGCAGTGGGCCATGTTTATGTTGAGGTACTGATACACTTGCGCCCTATGCTTCAAATGTGTACTTAGCAAATTTGTAAGCGCTTTATGAGAGTGACACTTTACTTAGGTTTTATTGACATAGTGAGTATGGCGATATGTCGGTGTCGGTGTCGGTGTCGGTGTCGGCGTCTAGTCGCCAAGGACATGACTGCATCGAATGCGCGAGCAGTGTGCGTGCCCTGGTATGTGTCACCTGCTAACCAATGACCCATGGAAATTGGTAACGAAAGGTAATGCTGCTTGTATTTTTACTTGGTTCATATTATTAATATATCTCATAAGCACCACCATTGGCTGATAAAGTAACATAAAAACTATAACTACCAGCGGGCTTTCATATTGCTGGTAGTGAAGAGGTTACCAAATCTATTGTAAAGCCCATTTGCTGTCCGCCAACAGTCGATGTACCTCGCCCTTTATTCTAAACTGATTTAATAACGTCAGCTAGATGACTTAGCTCCGTTGATTTGTTGGAGATTACTAAGAGAGTGTATGGCGGGCGCCGGAGCGAACCCGCCGCCGGCCGCAGGACACCTCGAGAGGGGCGCGGGCGGCGGGCCGCGATGTGATTCACAGGCGCACATGCGACCTCGATACAGCGAGCACGCTCCCAGAGATGACCGCCGCAGACATGACTAAACCTCACATCATTTAGTTAACATTTATGATTATAAAATTATTATTTTAGGGACAAATAAGTTAGCGAATTGAAATAATAACAGATAACGGATGTGTTCAAATTACTACTGAAATATTAAATTACTTTCATTTGTTCAAAGTTACGTTCCTTCTGAGTAGAGCGAACTTGTTCTATAAATCATTCTAAAAAATTAAAAATTAAGATTTTAGTAAAAAAAAAATAATGACAATATATTTATGTAAAACTATATTTTGAAGTGAAACGTATGTCTCTAAGAGACGCGCTCAGGTGGGTCTGGGCGAGCGCGCGCCGCCGTCGCTGGTCTGTGGTGGTCCCCGGCGTAGGTGCGGGCGAGCGGCGCGGGCGAGGGGCGCGGGCGCGGCGTGCGTGCGGCGTGGGAGCGGCGCGCATGTGGCGGGCACACACTTGTTCTTTTATTGGCGCTAGCGCACAACACACAGTTTTTAATTATGCAGTAGGTACAGTTGCGTGCACGGAGCGGGACTATGGGAGTGCGGGGCCGGCACGATGCTGCAACTCTTGGGACCACTGCTTGTAGCACACACTTACTTTGAAATAACTGCAAGCAAAACAGCACATTTAACTGTCATAAGCTTAAAACACTTTATAATAATGATTTTGTTACAAGTTTTAAGGTCAGGTAAAGAAAGCCAGGTCAGCTGGCGAACTTGTGAAACGACGACATCGCCAGGGTGTACCTGCGCACGCACACGTTGACCTCAACAATTACACACATTTAAATTGATCTTGTGCGTTTACCTCGTTGCTTGCGATGTGGCGACAGGAAAGGTCAAGGTCAGATTGTATTTATCTATAATTATGATATTTTGTCAAAACTTTATTGTCACCACGAGGACACAGTAAAGCCGGTTGATAAGCGTTCTCGATGCCAGGCGCAGTCATGGCGTCCCTGACTTTACAGGCTTGTGAGGAACAGCGTCTTTTTGCAGTTGCTCGTCGCAAAAACAAAGGCTCTTGTAATTAGCTTCTATCGCCTGCCACGTTAGACCGCGCCCGCTTCGACACCCGCGTAGACCACACCGACCTACCGAGAGAACAACTGCGCCGCCTGCCGCCCGCCGCCCGCCTGTGCACCGCTACAGGTGTCGCACGCCTTGTTTGTGTCACACTGGCATACTGTTTGTGTTAGCACGAGTCGGTCAGTGAAACAAGGAATTTGGTTCCAGCAACTTAATTAAAAAAGTAAAGCGCGAACAAAAATAATTTCCACACACGTATTAGTAGGTGGTTGCGATAGGTAGGCGACGCGACATTTTATTGTTGTTTTTCCTCATCGGGGCAACGGAATGTCGACGCGGTGTTTCTTATGATTCTTTGTTTAGTTTAGATGTGTGGAGCATCGTCGACAATGTTACTGTTTCTATTAAATTCAGGTCTATGTTGTGTGACGTTGGATTATTTT
>JAODUI010000031.1:89243-100493 GCA_027563995.1 Papilio gigon
AGAGCCTATCCGATTTTAGGGATGACTAGACCATAGTCAACCACGCTGGCCCAGTGCGTGTTGACTTCACACATATCTTTAAATTTCTTCGTCGCTATGTGTACATTGCATCAGATGTTGTCCTTCACCGTAAGAGCGTCGGATAATGTACAAAGATACGCTCGTTTAATCTGGGATTGTACATTCTGGCGATAGGAAAAATTTCCCCTTTATTAAAAAAAAAAAAAGAAAAAATATTTATCTGATTTATAAATAATATTTACTTTACACAGTAATAATATAGTGTACAGTGAGGTCGTAATTATCGTCCATTAAAACGCTATAGCAATTTACACGCTAAAATAACTTTGACCTTTTTACGTACGCCGCAGTGTTATCACGATTGCCCAGTTAATATAACTATACCATTCTAACTTTCTCACACGGCCACTGACTGGGTTAGCAACCCTTTGAATAGGCTGGATCTTGACCTCATGGAATAATGAAGGAATTATGCTAGCAAATAATTAAGAAATAAGTCTCAACTACGGTGATGCACCGAATAGTTTCAAATCGTAGTGTGTACGCCGTTTCTGCCGCTCCCTCACAGATGGCGCTGTAGCGAGACATTGTTTAGTTGAAACGCGGTGTGTACCGGCCTGTCACTCCACACATGTACTTCCTGTAGGCGATATAACGTGTAACAAAATTTAAATGCATTGTACGAATTCACTTTTGTATGTTGAATGTTTTTCATTTCTTATTCACCCCCTTGTTCACTAAAACCTCTTTTTATTTCTTGATAAAAAGGAGAAGTGATTGAATATTGGCGTTTGGACTTTAGCACTCTAGCATCAAACGAGGTACTTCCTTTGTGTCGGTCTTTTGAAAGGGAAGAAAATAGGAGAAACGTGAAGCAGTAGGGAGGGATATGGAAAATATATTTTAGGGCATTTCACCCTCATACAAGGATGTTTCGCGACTTATTAACTTTCATCCCAATGTCACAATCAGCGTGCACAAAAATACCTCAATCGGTTAAGCTCTAAAAATAAATTACGCATTTTTAACGGTTGACGGAATGTTAATATTTAATTACGTGGAATTAACCGTTTTAAATATAGATTAAGTAAGTAACATTAAAAAAAAACTACAGGAACACGATTGCCAGAGACAAAGAAATAATTATCTAAGTAATAAAACTTATAAAAGGCTGAAACATAATTTTAAAACTAATTATAGAAGGTTGTTTAGCCATTTAGATTAACGGACAATTTAACTACTTATATATTTAGATAAAATTCGAGTTGTAAAATTAATGACCTATAAATGATCCAATAGAAAAATATTTTCCAAATATAGATTCGTTTCATTGATCAATCATAATTTTCAATTGAAATAATGATCTATATGTTATACACGGAAATGCTTTATATGGGCAACCGGAAAATCTCATACATGAATGAAAGACGATTTCCTGTTACCAAAAGCGTTTCTGAGCCGGAAAATACAGAGGAGAAGTCTGTGGCATGAATCGCCATACACAAAGCCTGTACTGGTCTATCTTACCAATATTATGTATGCAGGTTTTGGTTGTAATATCTTCAGAACAGCTACATGGATCTGGATGATGATATACTTTATTTTATGAATTAATTTTTTTAAATTAAAATATCGGCTGATTTTTGTTAATTTACTAATATTTCTTTTAACTCACCAACTAAGTTCTAGCCTTGTGCTAAGATATGGTCCATGACGAGTCGAATGGCGAGATTGGAACTCTCGAACATGTGATCGGAAATCCATACCCTTCACCATTAGGCTATTGGCGCTATTGTAATCTGCTATAACACTAGGCTCCTAGTTTTCTTAAACGACTTCATGAGGAGGTTCTAAATTCAATCTCAATTTCGAAGCACGTCGACTCTGGTGCTACAGTTTTGTTTTTTTTTTTATTTCTGCACTTAATTAATAAAACTGGCAGTGGGACGTTTTCTTACTATTCTACATTTATAAATATATCATATAAAAGAATAACAGAGCTTTTAACTTGTAATCCTTATTTAGGACTAGAATAACGGTATTGACTTTACAATACAAACCCGACCGCAGCGCTATCTCTCGACATGAGAGAAAACTAAACATTTTTCCGCGATATTATTTTTCACGTATGAATAGAAGATAACCTAAAACAACAAAACCGGCACACACTCTGTACAAAGTGGTTCAAATACGCTTTCATATTACTATTGAAAAAGTTTATTTATTTAGAAAACATTTTTATACAAATAAAAATTATTTTGTAACGAAAAAATATGTTTTTTTTTTGACTGTTTCAATTATTATACAATGAAAACTTTTTAATCAATAAAAAAAGACAAGGTCTCTGTCCAAACCAAACCAGGGAGAACGAGAGGGGGGCACAGAACCCCCCGTATCAAAAAACTTACATTTGAAAACATTTTATTACTATATTTTTTTCAGCTCACCATTATTAAAAAAAGTTGTATGTAGAAGGTTTATCATCATCATCATCAGCCCTTGGCTGCCCGCTGTCGGCCATACGCCTCTCCCAATGCCGTCCACAGTATACGGCCCTCCGCTTTCCGCGTCCGGTTTTTGTGACCATTAATTTTATCGTACTATTAATCCGCACTGAAAACGCACCTTAAACAATGAGATTACCCGCGATATTGAATACATGCGCTCGTGATTGATTTCCATGATTAATTTCGAAACAGTTGAACTGAATCGACCCGTTCCACAGCAATTTATATGTTTCAAGTTTTAATTAAATTTCTTCAAGTTATTATTAATAACAACGAATTCTTTTTGCTTATTTCTTCACCATCCCATTTCCCTATGGAGGGTCGGTACAGTATGTAATCTTCAATACTTCTCTTACAGCTCATATCTTTACTCGCACACTTCCTTCCCATATTCTCTTTGTTATTTCTTCATCTTTTTATTAATAAAGAGTTTTTAAACTAGTCAGTTATAGTACCAGCCCGTCACAGTACAAGTGTTTTACGAGATGTATTTTGGAATAGAAAACTTTTAGTTTAAACAGTAGTTAGTCTATGGTTTTGGTATTTCATTGTATTCTTTTATAGGCTTCGGGTCATAAATCAAATTCATCTGTCCCGCTCGCACTTACAAGTCTTATGGGGCGGTGTAGTGATGTGCGTAAGAATTTTAGAGATCTATATCGACAACAACCCAACGTGCTATCTACCGACCTACCTACCAGCAGCTACATATCGATATCAGATTTCGTTGCTTGGACTTTCCTCCTGTCAGTGCCATATAATGACCGACGACGCAATTTACTTCGAATATATCGTGGTCGTAAACATTTGTTACAAAAACAAATGAAAACGCAGTAAGTCGTCGCTGGTGCAATTATTATTAAGTTTGCATAATTTTCAGCATCAACACGTTACTCTACAATACTGTACACAAGAGTATTTAAATTTGCGTTTGTTTCAGCAATTTCACGTGTGCTTGCATAACGACAGATATAAGCTTCTTGTATTATTTAAAAGTAAATTAACTTTAAGTTTTATTTTTACAACAATGGTGTTTTTTTTTTAATATTGCTCCTTAAAAGCGAAGTAACCGACGCCCGTGATCTACACTATTAAAAAATATAAACTCGGCTATTACAAAAATAAAGACTCGAAACTAGTCGGTACCGACATCTGTTTATACATGAGTAAAGCAATTTTATAAGTAGTATTGTTAACTACGATATAGAACTTTAAACTTTCGTGGTTTTTACTAACAAAATGTTCGTAAGAAACGGTATTCTTACCACGACTAGCCTCTATATTTCAGCACAGTTGAATGCGCCATGCCCACGGGTTGACGTTTCTTACAAACATTATACTAACTTCCATCAAACGTATTCCAAACTAAATCTACTTTTAATTTTCTAGTCTGATAAGACATCTCATCTCCGTCCTATATAATAATTATGAAAGTGTAAATATGCGAATTCAAGTCCAGAACTGGATCGCGATGTTGCGGCATCGAGTACAGACCGAGTTTAATGTCGGCGGCCAAGACACATTTCGGATCGCAGCGTCTGTGTAGTTATTTAGTTAGTTAGAAAAATAAACAGTCAATATAAACAACACAATCTTGAGTGCCCGTCTAAGGTCCGTTACAAAGGACGGAGCAACTGATTGTTCCGGTCTGAAGCTACATCGATAAGATGTCTGTGGCCTCGTGCTTCAATGTTACAACGTTATACAGAGATTTCTTTCTTCCAGGAATAAATGATCTAAAGTACCTTTAAAGAAAATACTAGCTTAATGACATTCTTTGAAGCGGGAGTACGCTTTCATTGTGTTTAAAAGTCTTTATGTATAGCTATTATAGTAATGACATTGGAGACAATCCGATCAAGACATACGCGAATGTTTATAACAAGATTTTGCAAGGGACTTCGTCTGCGGTTAATTTGAAAAAAAAAATAGTAAATAGCCTATGTGTTTTCCCAGACAATGTTCTACTTCCATACAAAATTTCATCCAGTTTTATGAAATCGTTTTGGAGATACCTTCTAACAAACATTCCAACTTACTAAATATCTTATAGGCTACTTTTTTTCTTATAGACGAAATAAGATCTTGCTAGTTTATATTAAATGTTTTAAATAATAAATTAAAACCTGAACTCGTCATCGACCTGCCCTTTTCCCTACGGAGGTAGGCACAGTATGCACTCTTCCTTACATCTCTGTCAGGTCATATCGGAACTCACGCACTTCTTAAGCATATCCTCTTTCACGCAATCAATCCACATGTTCATCCATCTGCATTCAATCTCAACACCTTCTTGTTTATATACTTGGCCGATAAAAAGACCGTAGTATGCGGAAGCTATTAGAACATAGTTGGGAGTTAATTGAAGGCAGTCTTTCTTACACACTTTAAAATATTCCATACATGGAACACATGATGTCCATAACACGTTTACCAATAACTGAAACTAAAGTTAAAATCTAAACTATTATTAGGTAAGTTTATTGAGTTAAATATTTCGACATTTACCGCAACATGCTACTTGCGTGCCGGGATGCAGTTTGTTAGTGAATTAGAATTGATGCTCTCCCCGCATTGCGCATTAAATGTTCACCTAACTAGGATAGAAACATTTTTATTAGATTAGCTTTACCTACATTTTACATGTGTGTTTAAGAAAAAGAAGATTTCGACTTTGTACTGCAATAGTGTGATATTGCATGTTTGTGCTACTCTCACGGACACTGTACAGTCTATAAACATCGCAAATTTTTTTCGCGGCTTGCGTTGCATTTTTACCTTTTTTTGCACTGAAATTTTAAAATGTATCTAATTACTTCACTAAATTCACTCGTCTTGACGGTACGAAAAACAAATTAAAATCGCACATTTTCCTAATTTGAATTTGGGATTATGTTCTTTGAATTTAAATTTTCAATGATACCAAAACAAGTCAGATACAAATTGTATTTTTTATAGGAGAAGGGGTCACACGAATAGCTGGAACAAAAAGGTTGTCGTGGACGCCCATAGACATCTAAAACATTAGAGGAGAAGATGCGTTGCCGGCTAAAGTATAGCCTAAGAGATTATATTACAACTTCATATATACTACTCAAATGCCGGCAACGCATCTGCTCCTCTAGTGTTGCGGATGTCCATCGGCGTCGACGACCAGCTTTGTGATCTCGCCACTCGCTTGCCCTCTTCTCTTATAAAAAAAACTATAATGCGAAAAGACCTGTTGCCTTAAAAAAAATATTTTTACAAGTATTATTTTATTTTAGTGTATTAATTAGTTCTAATGTTTTTAAATTGTATACAGTCAACAATTGTGTTCATTTTATTGTTTTTAACGTAGAATTAAGGAAAAATGTGATACTGGATTTAAGATAATTTTGTAAAGTTTGAAAGTTCCTAATAAAGAAATAAAGATTGTCTGCACCCTAGGTGCCTGGCCCGAAAACATGTTAGGGGGAACGAGAGTGAGGCATAGCGCCTTACAAATGAAAAAAGACCTGTAGCCCAACCTGTTACAGTAGTCTTGAGTATAGAATTGTTAATTCATTAAAACTTGTGTATTATGTTTTTAGATTAAAATTAATATTCAATTGAAATTGGAAAACAATCTATTATGGTTGCGTATTGGAGAATTTTTAGATTAAGGGTTGTCACTCACGTGTTATTTACGAGTGCGATGGAAGCCAATAAATTGCGTGACAGCTTGTTATCGAGACGGGAGAAGATAATTACGTTTGCTTTATTCGACGGACGGGCGTCCATTGGCAATGCGATATTCACACGAGGACAGTGAAAGACTAGACCAGAACAATACTATTAATAATTTAACCGCGCAATACGTCGGCGCAGTCAGTAACGTGGTATTAGTATTGGACTAAATTTGTTCTAAGTTTTTTGGTGTAGTTACCGGCCGATAGGGGTCGCTATTGATCTCGTAAATGTTCGTGTTTGACACACAGTTTTGGCAGTATGTGTAATCAATAGCAGTACTGCAGTGGCCTGCTCTATCTGATTGTTCTGTCCTCGTGTGAAACAAGCATTGATGGCCGGCCCACTGGTTATTGCGTACGCCGTACAGCCATCATATACGGAATACTGAGTCGACCTTTCCTCTAATATGTGGGTGTTTGGCTCAAAGGTCCAATCCTATATTTCTAGCGTTGATACCAATATGTATGTATTAGTTTTTAAAAAAATGGTATGAGTACTTATGTATGATTTCATTGTTTTCTGGAATACCAGTTTTTTTTTTATCAACCATTTAAATTATTATTTTTTCTGTAAAATGCTGTATACTTGAACAAAGTAAATAAAAAATAATACGTTTTATACTATAAATATTGTCGTTTAATGAAACTCATCGTTTCGTAGATTAGAAATGTTAAACACCAACAATCTATTGAACGTTAATTTTCAGTACGACTTCGGTCAAATAACTCCGAAGTTTCATTGACGCCGGCACCAACAAAGAGCTAAATAAATATTGCAGTTTGCTTGAGTTTCATTCTCTTTGACGACGTTAATTAGCGCCTTGTCAGCTCTTTTCTTTACAACGTTTTCTTTTATACGAAAAATTGAGTTGTTAAATCCTTTTTAAGTACATTGCGAAGTTTAACATCAATTTATATATACAGACTTTTTAGAGATTTGTTTTTTAATTAAAAAAATAAATATTAAAACTGTGGTAAGACATTACACTATACTACTTATGCGAGTTCAAGGGGTTGAGAGAGCGACGGGTCGCGACCGCACAGTAGTACCGATCCCACTCACCCTGAAGAGCCCCGATGAGCTCGAAACTAGTCGGTACCTACACCGATTTACACGTAAGTTAAGCCGTTTTATTAGTAGTATAGTGACATCATCACCATCAGCCTATGTCTGCCCACTGCTGGACTTAAGGCTTTCCCCAATACCTTCCACAGTAATCTTTCCCCTGCATCCAACGACTTCCACTAAGTCGGTCCACCAAGGGAGTCCTTTATTGAAGTAAGATTATTAGGTCTTCTAAGAATGCATTAAATTCAGACATACTAGCGGTAGGAAACATAAATACTTGGCTTGATGTTGAATATAGTGGAGATCAATCATTTAATTTCGGAAGATGCTAAATATGTTTTCAATCGGGCTAATTTTGTGACGGAGAATCAAGTTTACCCACAATGCAGCTGCAGTACTTACTAATCAATATTAACGCGAAATAATTACATCTTGTTAATTGAAAACGTTCGAATAAAACATAAAAAAAACCTAGTTCAACGCCTTCAAAGTTATGCTCGTAATGTTTTGTTGGATATTACAAAATTGACCAGTTACTAATTAAAGTTTTTCATTTAAATTTGGAGTACGAGTGCGTGTTGGTGCGGGTAGTGTACAAGGGCTCGTTGCCCCGGGCCGTGCGGCCGCAGCGCGCCGCGCTCGCCCGGCGCTGTTCTAGCGACATGACGCAGCCCGCCGAGTACCGCGCTCCAATAAAGCCATTGTTTTATTGGTGCTAAGAGGTAAACAGTAAGCGTGCGTGCTCTATCCTAACCTAAGGTAGACTTTAATTGATACTTTGACCGTTGGCTTGACTAATGTTATCTAAAGCATTAGTCACCGTCCAACGTCCGTACCTTCGCCTTATTATGTTCTGTAAACATGATATTTATAGTAGGTACTTTATTTGTGGCATTAACGTTCTTTCTTTTGTTTATAGTTCAGTTTTAAGAGTTATTTATTTACTACTTACTTAATGTAGCAAATGGTTGGGAAAAGTACTGTCTTAACTAAAAGTAACAAAATTAATTTTATCATGTACGAAGTTAGTCAAGTAGAATACAAATGTTTTAAAGACTTAGAATCGACAGAGAGCAAGGTAGGCTACGCCCGAGCGCGTGTCAGTCACTATGCTGCGTACACCTAATAAGATATTTATTCAAACAACAATCCTTCGCCCAATAGTGGTCAGTGTGGTGAGCAGCAAGAGAGGCAAAGTTTCAAAGGAGAGCTTTTGTGTGCGCCGGAGAGGCCGGCGGCGGTGCGGGCGCGGGGCGCAGGGCGCGGGGCGCGCGGCGCGAGGAACGGACCAATCTAAGTTTCAGCTCTTTCTCACTAATCAATTACCAAATCTTGCAAGACGAGCACTCGAGCGGGGTGGAGGGCGCGCCGGCCGGCGCTGCTCACGTCACGGACGCGCAGATTAAGCTAGTCATTCATTAGAACTGAAGGAAATATTTATTATTTTCATTGCGATACGAGTTAGTTTAGAAGTGAGTGCAGCAACGACATGCGACATTTTTAGTCTTTGCATACAATCTAACATATCATTAAATAGTGTTTTCGAAGAAAGACAGTCGCTGCGGTGATGTTATGGTTCAGTGGGGAACCCATGAAGTGTATGGCACGCCTTTATTTGTTAATTAATTATCATTTCAGAGTCTGATAGTGTGTGCTGTACCCTGCAAGGTGGGCCGTGGCCGCTCGCCCGGAGCTAACGCTACCCATTCACCGGGATTAATTAAATTCCTGTCGAAGTTGAGTCCGGCCGGCGTCTCTTCCACATTGATTGTTTCACTTGATCGACTCACTTTGAACGTGCTGACATCTTGTGCAGGCTGTGGATTCCTTCCTGCGGTCATGTGACTTCATCGAGTTTACTGACGAACATTTAATCCAACAACTGCAAACATGAATGATAATTTGTAGAATGTTGATTGACTTCTAGAAGATGAATTAAAAAAAATACAGGGGACTTTAGTGGAACACAACCACAAGATGAAACGTTCTGATGTATTTCTGAATCTATATCATTTAAAGCCATTGTACATATCAATATACTATTGGATATAATATATATATATATCCTCTATATATACTGTGTAGGGCAATTGGTATGTAGCCAGTGCGCTAATTTGAGCACAACTTGGAGTCCACACATGTCAAGAACTTGTTAGTACGTTTGCGCTGCGCGAACTCCGCACAACTTTCCGACCGCTTCCCGTCTTGACTCGGACGCGGCGAACTAACGCAGCGTTTTAGCCCAGAATAAGTGGCGGCTTGTACTGGCAACTTTTCTACATTCTATGTTCTCTTGGAAAATTACGATGGTACTTACTTTATGTGAATATTATTATAGTTTTGCATTAGATGTTGTGGCTGCTGTCCGCCACTACTTCATACCTTGAAGCAGTCGTTAGTAAACGTGCTCACCGCCGCCACCCAGAGACATTATGAATGATTCCACATCACAGAGAGACTTTTACGAAGTGGAATACATTCATCCGTTAAATAAATATTTGAAAGGATTAATTAAAAAAGTTGACGTGCAGAGTATAGAGTAGTGTGCAGTGGCCGAGTGCAATGCACCGCGGGAGTAACGGTCTCAAATATTTGCAGTAGGATTTGGCTATGCTGATTAACGTGGTGAACGCGGCTCGGGCGCGGGGCGGGGATGTGCTCGCATCGTCTCTAAGACGGCGGGGGTTTAAACACCTTGTACAAATTCGTACAATTTGCCGGCCGCTCGCCGCTCGCCTTCGCTAAACTCCCACTTGCTCTTACACAGTCGCACTGTTTTATACACAGGGTGATTTAATAATACTGCATTGAAATTACCTCTATATTATCAAAAGTGGTTACATGTTTACAAAAAAGTCGTGTATGTATGTATGAGGCAGCTCAAGGGCGCAACCAAACCGAGACCTGCACAGCTACTCCCTCAGCCGGCCCGAGCGCAGTCGCCGCACATGAAGGTCGAGAAGTTTGTGGTGACATGTTTACTTTCTGATTCAAGGTTATTGACATCGTGGGAGTAATGAATGTCGTGTAAATATGAACAGAGCTCAGAGCTGCGACCGGGATCGAGTTAATGTTGATGTTAACTTCATCCTGCAGATTGCAACCTCCCTGTTTATGCGCAATCCCGCGGAGAAGAGTGGCACACGCGGCGCTTCAAACTGTACGCAAACACCAGCCCCCACGCCGCCCCTCCCCGGCAGCGCCGCCCCTCCCCGGCAGCGCCACCCCGAAGGTCCGAGTGAGAACAATTTCTTAATAGCCCATAACTCGGCCTTAGCCGCTTACGTGCCCGAATTACTGTCAACTTGGGAGTTTACAGCCGGGCCGGCGGCGGTCGAGAGATGCCCGAAGTTTGCACAAGCACTTGCCCACTTGTATTGTTCAACATTTGAATACTAAGTTTGTACTCGTGCCACGCTTGCGACATCTGAAGTGACCTCGTCCGTAATTAGAGGTGGACGGACAAAATACTTTCGCCGATTGGTTCCTAGTTTCGATGTTTGTTTTTTGTATAAGAGAAGGGGGCAAACGAGCGCCGGAATCACAGAGGTGTTCATCGACGAACATGGACATCCGCGACACTAGAAGAGCAGATACGTTGCTGGCCTTTGAGAAAGAGATACGCTCGCTTCTTGAAGGACCCTCAGTCGTACTGGTTTGGAAATACCGCCGAGGACAGACCGTGATTGATGAACAGACTGCTGTATTGCGCGACAGGGAGTTAGTAAAACAATAATGAATCTTTGTCACATTAATATGGATTTTAAAATAATCTCATTAAGAAAAAATCGAAATAACTTAACTTTAGATCTTTAAAAGAACATTCTAGAATGTTTGAAACCTTCAAAGTATTGTATTAAAATATGTTTTTATTTTAATTCGTATATGTACTTGGGATGTGGCCTTTCATACTTATTTCATTTTGATTTCCTGGATTTAATTA
>JAODUI010000031.1:136297-148608 GCA_027563995.1 Papilio gigon
AACCCTTTATCCAACCGAATTATAATATGAAATAATCTATTAACCGTATCAGCATTAAAACGTTAGGGCAAGCTTCATGGCCCCGGCCCGCAGCCCGCGGGATATTAAGTTGAGGCAAGGTATTCGGGCGCGGGGGTTCAGTTCGGTTCAGTGAGATGTAACGGTCTGAGATATTTGCTTTAAAATTTCTTAATCAACTTTAAGACTTCATACATTGCAGACATGATGCTGCGCGCACGTACGACTAATAACGTCGTTTGAACAACATTATTTCGTTTTTGTGTTTCTTATGTTAAAATTCATTACAGTACAGTCACGTACAATGTTCTGCATTTGTACATTTAGTGGCACCCTTGTACCCCGGCTACAGTGAGACAGCGGGGCTTCGCGGAAGTGGCTCGCACGGAATACTACTTCCGACGAGGACCGAGCAGCCGCGCGATCCACTGCTGCTATCGTTCCGACGAATACGTCAACAAGGAACATCATTGTTGTCAGTGAACTTGGACGTTCCAACAATTCCAGTTCTACGCTGCCTACTTCACAGCCCCCCAAGTTAAATTGGCATAAAACTAACGCGCCGCCTCCGCCCTCTTTAATATTAGAGCAGCGGCGTTGACTCCGCTTTCAGGTGCGCCATTGTCTGCCGCCGGCCGAGCCCGCTGCGGCCTTTACACTAAATATGTCAGCGCAGCGCTGAACCAGCGACGTGCCCACCTCGTGTGCTGCCATCTACGGCGCGCAACTAGCTTTGTTCTGCAACGTTATCGCCAGCAACAAGTGTGGATTAAACTCCTCGTATTATGTTTAATTATTTTAGTGTTACAGGAGAGTAGTCAAGGGGAAATAGGGCCATTCAATATAACGCTGCTGTAATGACACGTGGTCTCCCGGGACGCACCCTTTCGCCTGCACATCCGACAAGCAGACGCAGCGAGCAATAACAAACCAAATGTGTGTCGGCCTCCCGCTATATTGAATCAGCCGCCGATCTCAGGTCGCCGGCGATCAACTAAACTTGTATCAACAATGAAATCATTATATAAGTAAATGTATAATTACACAAGATTGTTTTTAGGACTTGTTCGCAGATTTGAACTGCAACCACGACTCATGTTCCGGGAGTCTTGTTCTTAAACATTGACATATCTGTCCCAACAACATGTACATACATTTTTCATATCAGATATATGATATAGGAACAGTAACATCATCTCGAGTAAGGAAATGTAACTATTATCTCCTTACTCGGGAAGCATCGCAGGGCCTGCGCCCGTCGCCGGCGACACTGCGCGGCGGCTCGCGGCTCGCGGCTCGCGGCCCACGGCGACAATCACCGTTACATTTACATTCCAGATGGCGCCACTAAGTAAGTTGCGACATATTCATTATGTGAACAAATACATGAGGAAATTTACATGTTACATTGGTGTCCGCGCCGCGAACATTGTTCTGACTTAGAGGAAGCAAAAATAAGATGGGAAGTAAACTTTGCGAAGAGTGCCGCAAATAGTTTCGTTTAGAATGGAATGCAATAGACATACTGTCGTTGGACGTAGCGCCAGGCAGGTTAGAGCAATATCTGTGATATCTTCAACATGTTTGCGAATCCTCGCGCGCGTGTGAGTGCGTGTTTGTGCGTGTGCGCCACAGTTACTCGTGAGCGCGGGGCCGGGAAAGTTATTAGATTCACCTGAGGGGTTAAGTTGGCATATCTACCGTGTTTGCACTTCAAACAATGGATCCAAATTATTATGAACCCCTCTCGTAAAGCGAGTACGAGCGGCGATCGAGTTCAGCACTCGGCGCGCGCCTGGGGCAAGCTGAAACGGTTCTTAATGACGCCGCTCTTGTGTATTTTGCACGAGAATCCTGTGGCGTGTGCTCGGCCGTGTGCACTAATTTGTGGGAACGAATCTGCGAACATTGATAGGAAAATGGATGAGGAAATTTAGTATCGATGGCGCACACGGAGAACATGATTAATAATATCGACTACGTGTGCTCTGCGCCGGGTTGGGCCGCGCTTTGTTCGGCGGCAGGAGGTACCTAGGCGGCGTGTTCACTATTGACTTGACGCACTCTTGTCGTTCTCAACACTATTATATTTTACATGTTTATCAAATAGGTACTCTTTCATTGATTGATAGCTTGGATCGAGTGCGTCTCGAGTCTTCCGTTTGTGCCTCGCTTGACGACATAGATGGACATAGTCAACAGGTCACTGTTGTACACGCAGGGTGCCTCGACGCATAAAAGACTTAAGCAAAAATCAAAACATCGTACTTAGCCACTTCTGAACTTTTCAAATTTCCGCGCGCGGAGCGAAGCGACATGGCGGAGAGCGAGCGGCGAGTGGCGAGCGGCGCGCGGCGAGCGGCGCGCAGGGAGCAAACAATTTGTAGGACGGCAAGTTATTAAAACATCGCGGTTCGACATGACGTTAATTACTTAAGCCCAACCCGCCGGTGTTTGCGCGGGAACCGGGAACCTCCGGCGATTAATAAATTTAACCCGTGTTTGAGTTGAGCTTACGTGGAGGTGAGTGAGAGTAATACGGGGCGTCGTCGGCAGCGCCTGGATTGTGGGCGCCGGGCTCCGGGCGCGAGCCGGGGCTGGACTACTTAAAAACAGATAATCTAATATATTACTAGCATCCGATTCGTTCATGTCCGTAATGTCCCGGAGAGGTTAAAAGTTGCTTGTTGCCGCTACCGGTGGCTACGACAACTCGCCGGCCCTCGCGGCTTATCGTTCTACATTTTGAAACGAACGCGAACCACTCACACAAACATAATGCAGGGTATAGTAGTAGAGAGCAACTGAACGCTTCTTGGTTATAAAAAAATGTTATTTAGTGGTAACACATTTATTTCTATTTAACATGTTGGAAGGCGCAATCCTGTTTTTAAATAAATTTCCCCTCGTGTTTTTTTTACAAATCGATAAAGTGCAGTTGTTGTGTCCGGGCCGCGTTAGACGGTTAGGCGGCACACCTGGCGACGCTCATTGTTGCCCCAGCGCCGAGGCTGCGGCCGCGCCGGGGGTAGAGTTACACGGCGACACCGACACAGTATGCGGGACTCATTGTTCCTCCGCTCGATTGCGAAAACATCGATAAAAAATAGTTTTACCCCACAAGGAGTTGTCGGAGTTCAAACATCGGCCTGCATTCTACACACGAGAGCTTGAAATGTGGCTGCACGCCGTAGGTATGTTAACATTGTGAAAAAACAACAAAATAATGCGTTAAATAACAAACTGACATTGTCACCGTGTGACATTACAAGTGTCGGTGTACTAGTGCCGGCACAAAACGTGTTTAATTTAAACAACAATTACTATTTAGACTACACAGTGGTCACAAATGAGGCCATCGGTTGAGCGCAGGAATGAGTGAAAATAATTCTCAATTAGGAAACAAAAGGGCTAGAGGAGGGCTATCGCGCCGGGAGCCGGCACAGGGCGGCCGCATGCGGGCGGCAGTCGGGGAAATTATTAATTTGGATCATTAAAATTACCTTCGGCGCAATTGAGACGGACGCACAAAAAGCTCCCCCAGCAGATTGCCGCCGCCCGCCGCCGCCGCCGGCACCTAGCGGTACCTTCTCAAACAATCGCCGGCCGCCCGGATGTCCGCGATGCTCTGATAGTTCAAACATAATTCCAAATTAAACTACAAGTCCGAATTAAGCAAGGACCTTTCATTGTGTCTTTTATTCTGTTTCTGTAAAGTTTAGTTTTACGTATCTTTGAAATAAAATTATCCAATTTCTTTACTGGTGACGCACGCAATTACTCTAGTAATTCTCATTTACTAACCAAAGGTCGGGTAGAGGACATGTTTTCTCTCCCCGCATTAACTTTCACTTAAAATGAAACATTAGGAACACTTTACCTCAATGATTTAATTATGCGTTTGACCAAATTAAACGTTAAAGTGAGCGCGGGTAGTGTGGCGGCGTGTGAGCGAGCGCGGATTAAATAAAACAGGAGAACTCGCCGTTAGCTAGGTGGTTGAAGGGCAAAGTATAACGTTAATACCAACAAAAGGCATGCGGGCTCTTCAAACTATTAGCGTACCGGTGCGGCGTGCGGCGTGCGGCGTGCGGCGGGCGGGCGACACCTTTACAAAGCCCTTTTATTTCACTTACAGCGATATGTTTCAAGTTACACGCAAGCAGCTCGCAGCCTTTCCCCGGGCCTGCGGGACGGTCTCACCAACTTACAGCTAATTTGTTAGTTAGTTAAAACATTGTGTAGGGTCGCCGCAGAGGCCCTTGTTTTATAACCTTTGTGCTGAGCTTATTGTGCTCACAATACATACGGTCCTTTGTGCAGGACCTGCATGCGTGTGCCTTGCACCACTAGCTTCTGTTTTCACTCTGTACTGTTTTCCTACGAATATATACGTACCTACCCACGCTTCTTATCGTGGCGGTGAATGCAAACGCGAGATTGTCAGACAACGTCGATAAATAGCGATGATCTACGTTTGTAAATGAAAGATAGAAATTTACAGACGTAGTGGATCTACTTGCAAAGCGGCTAACAGTCAAATAAAAAAAAAACTGCCTCTAGTATGAAATATACACTCGGGAACCATTGGTAGCTTAATACTTATGTTGAAGTCTAAGGAGTCCGACGTAGGTGTAGGTGATAAGATTGTGAGTGGCGTACTGGATTGTCGGTGTGGCAGCTTGCGCTGGCCCCTCGCTACATTGTTCATAATTGAATTAAGAGCCGCTGAGCAGGCCGAGGTCCGGGCAGCGGCAACGGCAGCGGGCACCTTCCCGCACCTGCATCTGTCACCTAAACTGCCTCTCAATTAGACGGGATGTGGGTCATCCGGACAGCGAGGGCGGAAGAGACGCACGTAGAAATTGCTTTTCTTCCTTCACTCAAACAGTCTCTAAAAAGTAAGGGAAATGCTGTTTTACAAAGTTCATTTATATGTGATAGAACTTGTTTGATTTTTTGTATATTGTTGTCACACGGCGTTGTTAGGAGCCGAGGAAAGAATAATAAACACGGCTCTTGTTACGACCAATTGTGTAAAAAACTTTACAATTACCAGGACTTTGCATACTAGTGAAACTTTGTCCCTTGTATATATTTATATTGGAATAAACGTTAA
Source organism: Papilio gigon (assembly GCA_027563995.1). Lineage (NCBI taxonomy): Eukaryota > Metazoa > Arthropoda > Insecta > Lepidoptera > Papilionidae > Papilio > Papilio gigon. Next base: position 141,435 of record JAODUI010000031.1, read on the forward strand.
AATATACCTACACATTACAAGCATCGAGCTCGGGCATTTGTAAAACTTCATTTGCGTGGCGACTCCATCGTCTGCGCTGGCCCACTCACATGATATCTATTAACTAAATTGTCTGAGTCACACGCCACCTGGCGGCGATCACCTTAACTGGCGGACAATTGGCATTAACTGCTTCCCCGCGCCCGCCGCCCTTCTTCGTCATCTCACATGTTTGGAGCACTACATCATTGTCTGTTGAAAACAAATGCCACAGATGACCAGGTCAGCAACCACCCAGTGGTAGTTGTCAAATGACATTTAGTCGCTGCGTGGAAACAAAACTAAACTCTCTCAATCGTCGTGCATAAAATATCTAACTACGAATACGCATAAATGAGTATACGAAATATCTCTCTTGTTCATGAAGCAGTTATTTAAATGTGCTTAAACTGTATACATATTTAATTACGTAGTTCTAAATTAAAAGTGTAAAATACCCGCGTGACTGCAGCCGACACGAGTAGCCCTCAATTTCCGCGCGTTATCTTTCAATCACAATTTGGACAATTGACCGCGAACGCGACCACCACAACGCAGCTCAGTGTGCCAGCTCGCCGGCCCGCCGCCCGCATGCGGCTGGAGCACAATTACCAACAATAAGGAACGAACACGCAAACTTTTGTTAATGTATGAAGTACGAGGGCAAGCAAGCGACATCCGGCTAGCGGTTCACCTCTCGCATACAGCTATTCGAAGCAGTTTGCTGCATCCCAACACACGTCGGCTGATCTAGCACGATTAACGAGTAAGTTAAGTTGAATTTTTAAGCAGACCGCACACTGCAACATTGCTAATGAAATACTACACTTAGCGGAGACACGAATGCGAGCATACCTCTGACAATGTTGATCTTTGCTGATCTTTAATTCCACAGTTGTCCCTACGTTGTAGTGTGTACATGTGAGCGACGCTCATGAGCTCGTCGAGGGAATCATTGTAACGTGATTTCCGTAATTTCAATGTGAGACATGGCAGCCATTCGCTTATTGTTAAGAAAAATATTGTTTTTAAGTGAGCTTCAAGTAATAATACCTTTGCTAAAAAAATCAGTGGCACTTACATTGCAATTTCCGTGGGATTAGCGCGCGGCCGGAGGGGCACAATGGGGGCTCACGTGACGCCGCAGCACGGGCCGAGGGGCTGGGACACTCGTAATGCAATATTTGTTCTGTGACACACGGGTGACACGCGCACTTCTCCATTGTTGCACCTCGGGCCAGAGGTGCGCCATCGTAGGTTCTGTTTGCAACAAGAGCTATTCAGAATGTTCTGATAATCTATGAGTATTACCGAAAACTGTACTTTTTAATGACGGTCATGTTGTGGTCGTCCGATGTGGAATTAGTACCTAGGGCCCGAGTGTGTCGCCGGTGTCAAGTCGCGTTACTTTTTTTGTACTCTTGCACCAATTGTGAGGGAAATTGTCGCAGAGCACACAATTTAATTAGTACACACAATTTTAGTTAAAAAGACCTGCTGTTGTCAACGTCTGCGTCAAGGTATAATCCGTAGGCTTGGGGTGCGACGATAAAAAGATAATGCGGGGAGAGTCGCGTGCGCAGCGCAAACTCGCTTTGTGACGCACCTCTGCGGAGAGGATTATCGCGCCTGCGCGCGGCGCAACCCCCGGCACCCGCTCGTCGTGCCGCGGCCCTCCGCCCCAAGCACGATGCAGCAACAACAAATGAGCTTAATTATAAGGCATTTCACATAAAGTGTATACAAGCCAACCTAGGCATGTACAATGGTTATTCGGATTCATTTAGGTTATGTAAATACGTGTTTTACGTGTATGTGTGTCATTATATAAATAAAACACACATTTTGATTAAAGATTTGACTAAGCTATCTCAATGTATCTCAAGGTCAATAACTTAAAATGATCGAGAGAGTCTCCATGAAGTTACAGAACGGCGGGCCCCGAGCCCGGGCCTTACTTGACTACGATTTATGTAAAGTCCTTGTGAAGAAATTGATACAAGGTGAGAACGTATTAAAAAAGGTATCACATTCGGCTCAACAAAAACAATAAAAATAGTGTTTAGCGGTCCTTCTCCTTCGAAGAAAATGACAATTTATTTCTCACATACTTTCATGAAAATTATCAAAACAACTCGTATGAATGGCGACTGATACGGGAGCGTGACACGTGGGCGGGGGGCCGCAGCAGGAGCTCCGCCGTGTCCGAGTCCGGGGGTGAGCTGCGCAGGCAATGTCGCGGCAGTAATGATGGGAAAACATTTAGATGTCACTTCACCGCCAAGAGAACGCTGCTGCTGTCCCCGCGGCTGGGAAAACAAATATTTTTTTGTAAACGGTGCGGGCTTCCAGTAAGATAAGTCAGTCAAAGTTAAGACAAACGGTCGCAAAATAAGGAAACTAGCGAAGACCTTGGAACGCTTGCAACTATCTTATACGTTTCATATTTTTGAAAGAAAAAAATTCTAAAATGAAACTATTACGATACGCCGACACGTCGATACTAATTGAGTGTAAATAACAATTCTTCATAGTATTGTACAAGCCTTTATTCAAATATGTTACTTTTTACATACATTTAAAACTATTGAAAGTTCCAAAGCAATTTTTCAAACGTCGCGTTGTCGTAACAAACGAAACTATGGCATACGCAATGACAATAATCACCGCCCGCTCTAGTGGAAACAAAAAGCTTTTGAGAGCGGCCTAGCGGCGGCGGCAGCGCCCTCTGTCCACGGATTTCATAACCGTAACCGGTCCGCATTGTTTGTGAGCGCTATAAATCACACGAATATGTCGCACGGACTAAAAGTCACCGCGCGCGCGGCCCGGACTCCGCGCCGCGTGGCTCGCGCGGCCCGGTCTCCGCGCCGCGTGGCTCGCGCGGGACCGACGTCCTCACCTACGACACAGGCATGCTTTACTTCATTTTTAAATACGTGTAACACGATGCAAAACGTCTAGTTATATGAAATGTAACAAAAAAAGGTTATTTTCGTGTTTTGCTAAAAAAAAAATAGTAAATAGTAAAGCAATAAATTAAAAGTCATTGCATGAGAGGAAGTAACGGGCGGTATTATAGCAAGCATGTTCTTTGGAGTAGAAAGGTACATTAGAGATGTATCTGTATGAAGTATGGTCGCCCTATTCACAGTAACTCATGGCACACGCGGGGCGCGAGGCAGTCAAGGTGAGGGCGAGTTTTTGCCGCACCGGCCGCGCTGCTGCTGCACATCGATAGAATCGGTGTAATATTGTCTCGCACTACACAATACACATTACACACCACACGTTACACCGCAAGCCACTCGGGCGCGTGATCGGATACGTGCGTGTTTGATTGTTGTTGACGTGCGCCCTCGTCGCGCCTCGTCTCGCGCGGTTCCAACACGACGCTAGGACGCGGAACTGTTTCGCGACGACGGGTGTTGACGTTTCATTAAAATAATAGTTGTAATTAAAACGTGAGAACCTGTATTTACATTGGGTATTCTCTTGTGATTACATATAGCCTTGTCACTCCGCGCACCAACACGCAGAGCCTCTACATTATAAATATTAACACAGAGCGGCAGGTCGTTGTGTTGAACACTTTGAATGCATCAAAGTTAAACAAACTTCGTGTGTATATTGTGTCATATCACTTTCATTTATTTTTTCATCCGCAGCGCCGCGGCGAGTTAGCGCGACAATCTAATAAAGTGTCCGGCGCCCCGCCGGGACCGTCCGATTACACGTCGCAAATCTTGTTACCCTGCGCTGATTAAAATAAGGACAGTGTGAGTACCCGGCGGGCGCGGCGGGCGCGGCGGGCGCGGCGGGCGCGGAGGGCGCGGCGAGCGAGTCCGCGCGCGAATCGAAGCGTAATAAAGTTAAGGTCGCGTGGGCCTTGTTCACTTTTTAGGGTTGAGGAAAATTGAATTTGCGATCGTTTTCATTCCCTTTATGTGGATCCATTTTGCGGCGTTTAGCAAAGTCGATGCAACGCAGCTGGCTAAGATATTCCAGATTAATTTGCCTTGGCCAGCAGTTATCGCTGCACTATAGTTTAAGATACAACGTGTGGGGGAAGCATTGAGACAACAAATGATAAATTATTTACTCATTCGAGTCGAGCTTTACTGAAATCGTCCACCAATTCAATACCAAGTGCGGTAGACACGTTAAACTCGGCATCAACAAGGCTTTGTCGAGCGTCAAAATGCGTCGCCGAGCGCCGCTCGCATCATATTTACCTACGGCACGCCTCGGCTGCACTCATTTGAATAGCTTTAGAGAAGCGCAAGATGTCGGTCGACATGTCGATATGCAACAACATTACTAGAAAGTCACCATTTAACAAAACACCGTATAATACACAAGTTAAAGTTAATTGCAACACAAAAATATTGTAAAACCGCGCAAACAGATAATGTGCGGGCAGAGAGACACACAATGTCGGACAACCCACATACTGGAAACTTGTGTACCACACTTGTCAAAATTTTTCTAAACAAAATATTTCGACTGAAAATGAATAATTTTCAGTAAATAGCTTTCCTTCTAGATGGTAATGTTTTTTCTCGTTTTCCCGAGCCGAGCCGAGCCTTTACTGGGGTAGGTCGTATGTCGTGAAGTGGCTTCCACTGTTTGCATGTGTTGCAAAACTGGTGTGCTCAAGTATCGATAGCCGCGGCACATCCCCAGCGAAGTAAAGGAGTGTCGGCGGCAGGCAGCGGTGGAGTTTGCATAAAATCGTCATTTGTCAGGGCACTAATGCGCCGGCGTCCGCGACAGATCTCTGCCCACCCCACATCGCCGGCGTGATGGTATGACGAGTGACGTCACGTGCGCCGGCCATGTGGAATGGCTAGTGCGCTAGACGTTGAGATGTTATGCACTTCAATACGATTAATTTATACATATGACGTCATACCTCAGCCAGCGTCGCAGCAGCTACAATTTGTGAGGAACAACTGTGTGTTGAGTTTGCACGAAACATAACCTGGCAAGACATTTTATTTCCCAGTAAATAATTAGTGCGCCCTACTGTGTTTAGTTCTTTATGGTAACATTACTTTGCACAGTAATCCTTTTATTATCTGTCGTTCATCATTATAAACAACTTCGTTCAACATTATAAACAAGGTGAAATGTTACGTCCATAGGCGGAAGGAATTTACCGCGTTAGGTTGAACTGCCATGTTGTTGGCACTAATGTAATTCTTGAAGTTTACGATGTGACAGCCACTTCTCAAGTAAAGACATTGTAACTGTAACAGATATTCAGAGTGTAAAACTTCCCGCAGCTATCGTGAACGCAAATTCATCTTCGAGGCTATTAAACAGGCCGCGGGCCGCGGGCCGGGGCTCGGGCCGCGCGCCTCCTCCGCGTAAACACTTCAATAAAGGAACATTAAAAGATACGTCTCCAATTTAACTCAAATTTATGGTCATCATAACACTTCTCCGCGTCGCACGCCGCACGCCGCACTCCGCCCGCCGCACGCCGCACGCCGCACGCCGCACGCCGCACGCCGCGCCGGCGCTAGGTGCGCGGCCGACGTCGACTGCTTTCGAATTCTATTAAATGTACTAAATCTCTAAGCAAGCCAGACCTACGAGTGAAAGAAATAACTTCACTAAATGACTTCATTTTTTCGGAAACAATTTTAATATAAAAAAACTTCACGAAGTAGAACACTTCAAGAAGGCCCTTTAGAACTTTTATGTTTACATATAAAATAAAAGTTATAGTATAATATGACAAAAATGAACAGACGGTCGGATTAGGTAGACTTAGACCAAGTATAGGAAGTGAGGAAGAGAGAGCGTAGATACTAATACGTTAAAAAATGAATTACTTGGCGAGGAGGAGCAGTACGGCAAAGTGCAATGCACGAAGCTAATACAACGTCATAGGACAGTGCGCGCGGCGGTGTGTTTTCATTGACTGAAATAGTCGACTTCGGCGGAGGCACGCGCCTAGTGTCAGACTTAGTTGCCAGCTCCCCTCGAGTGCTTGCCTCATAAACTTTTGGGAATGCCACGTTAATACTTCATAAAATTTATATGCACTTTTATTTCGTCAATAAAGTTCGATACGATACGTCGTCAGTTGCAGCGCGCCGCCGCCGCGCCGGCAGGGGGCGCTCTGCGATCATCGGAGGGACGGAGTAATTAGATTGTCTTAATTTAATTACGAGAGATCTAACAATGAGTGTTATAGCAAATTGCAATATATTGTCCACAAACATCGACCAAATGACGTGTTGCAATGGGGTGCTCAATACAAGACCTCGTATCAAAACGCTGGCTTTGGCCAACGTTACTCGCCGCCAAAAATGATTAAGTAAGTGAGTCGCTGTTCCCGATTGTAAATGATGGTACAACCGTCTTTACTGTTCCTGCACATGATTATGACAGCGCTACGGTCACCTTGTTATTATCTAGTAATGTCCACAACTACGCACCTTCCAGTTGTAAAGCGAGCTATTCAAATTCTTTATTACATTACAGAACAAGCTCTCAGAGCTTTACGACGTATGTCCGCAAGTACACACGCATACGTCCAACTTTAATAACTTCACAAAACCTTTTTTTAGTGTCCATCAAAAAGTTTTATTAACAGTTGCAAGTGGACGCTCGCTAAGTTACGACTTTGTCTTGATTAATAACATCATGACACATTACTAAAACGTCGAAATATTGCGATGTCGCGCGCTCTATCTTTAATGTTATAGAGACAACAAACTGATCTTTTTCATTGCTTGTTAAAGCGTAAGAAAAGAAGGTAACTTTGGGGAGACTACACAACGAGTGGGTCCGTTGGCGGCACGTGATGTAATATATCCAGCAGTAGATACACGTCTCAAAATAATAAACGCATTGAACTCGAAATGGAATTAACGTCGGAGGAATGGGAGTTGATACACCTTTCACTCTCACCGTCGGAGGATAAGGGGCTAACGCATTTAGCGGGCATTCACGGCACAAACATCGTTTGCAGCGCCCCCTGTCTTCAAAGGGCTCGGAGCCTCGCAAATTAACGATTTCCAAGTGATAGATTTGTCTTGCCGATTTCACTCGCGACTCGCTCGCCCGTGTTTATGTTAATTTAATATTGTAGAGGGTTATGATGTCGGAGGGGCTTGGGTGGAGGGGGAGGTGCGGGAGG
>JAODUI010000031.1:209640-250534 GCA_027563995.1 Papilio gigon
TCGGTACTGACACCGAGTTACACGTGAGTTAAGCCGTTTTATAAGTAGTATAGTGAAATGGCTCACGAAAGTTTTAACATTTTTAATCAAATCTTATTTAGATACTAGTTTTACCCGCGACACTACGCATGTGGAATAAAAAAAACAAACGCACATTAAGAAATCCCCCTGAAATGGATATTTCAATTACTTTGCAATGTGGTACACTATGACACCTGCCGCGCCTTCACATCTGAAGTGATTGTCTAATAAGACATCCTACAAGTTATTACTACCTAATGCATTTGTCGCCTGTTATTCACCTTTTCCACTAAGTATGTAAAAATCATAGCAACCCTAGCGCCGAGGCCTGCCCACCCAGGTTATGCGATAGACTGAAGGTAATAGTGCACATTGTTTACGCCTGCCTGCTCTGCGGCCAGTCTGTTCTGTTGCCAAGGAATTCATACAAGCACATCCTAAGCAAACATTTTACAATAAATTAATTGTTCTATGATTTTTAATCGGCCATATTGTAACAGTTATTGTAAAGTCTTTAATTATGTACATCGAGAAAAGCTTCAGTTATCCTAAAAGCTTTGATAATGACAAGGCTCTCTCTGCTACACGTGCGACTATAAGCTTCCATGAGTAGTCAAGAGACGATTTCATTGGTATCTCTGGTCGATTTGTGTCATTTAGAGTGTTGGATAGAACAGGTGAAAGCTCGGAAACCAGCTCACAATCTTTGACCACTTCCAGCGGTCGTTAGGAGCGGAAGTGTTACATTTCAAAGGGGCATTCCTGTTACCTGTGCACTAAAAATACATCATGTCCGTGCAGTGAGAGGCGGCTGTGGTCGGGGGACGCGGCGGGCGCGGCGGGCAGGACGGTCGCGGCTTTGATCCCCGCCTAGCAGAACAAGCTTTGTTCAATCATTAGTGAGATTCGCTTGACACATTTTTTATCATAAAAACGTTGTATTATATTTTCGTGCCGGCCAATTATACAGTTTGAAATCCTTTGATTGTTGGAATGCTATTCCCCATTAATATGAGGTATGTCATATAAATTTGTCGTTTACGTTTTATGCGGTTTCTTTGAACTCTGCTGTTACTGTTTTCATTGTTACTTCTGTGATACGATGGAGATACAAAAGCAAGTTATGCTCGTCATTTGTGGCGACATTGAAACTATCAATGTATTTGTTGTAATCATTATTATTTCGAAATTCGCTGAACAGATATCTGATGAAGGAATGATGTGTACCATTGCAACTGATATCATATAATCGGAGTGAACTGCGTCGAAAACCTTGCAGCAAAACACGATCGTATCAGATAGCATCAGGCACCAGAAACATTGGCACGCGGTTATCCGAGCACAAGAGAGCGCACGTGAAATCATATTTAAATATCAGATAGTTATACGTCATCTCCGGTCGCCGATCGCAGTGTTCTTCATCGTCGTGAAATTTTATAATCGTCTCAATACACAACAACATTTAACAAGTCCAGGCCGCGCTTCTCTCGCCCGCCGCCTGTCGCCTGTCGCCTGTCGCCTGTCGACGCATCGAATTCATAAATTAAGAGACTATATCGTAAATTAATCATTGTCTTCAGTTTTATGAAATACGAGTCGCTGCTCGGAGTGTCGTTTTTAAAATCGTAAGCGGAGCGCCGTGTTGTCGTATATCATCGATAATTTAGTTGGGCGAATGCGAACTGTACTACGTTCATGATTTACACGTGTCATATGGTTTGTAAATACATATAGAAATAACAATTTAAGTTCCGTAGGCTGGAATGCGATGAGGAACATATTCAATCCACTTATTAATAGTGATAATCTCCTAGTCGATTGTCGGCTAGAAATAAATATTGTAAATTACGTAACTTAACGTATAAATACATTTTCCATATATCGCGGAACACCTTAGGGGAACGTATGATGCAGAGCTCGATTCATTGTGAGTCGGGCGCGAACTGATCGACGACGTTCACGCTGGAATTATTCGTATGAATGAAATGAGACGAAAGGAACAGCGACCTTCGGACGGAGACAAACCTGTACGATGTTTATAGTCCAAGTCCAAGTAAATACGGTCAGTCGTGTCTAAATAAATGTAATGCCCTTGATACAAGTAACACTCTGCTCATGTTTATCAAAGGCTTAATCAGATCACTCAATCGCACTTGTGGTTTGTCAGGTCCATGGGCATTGATGATCTTTGTGATTACAGCGATCGTTCGCTGCCTTGTTTCATAAGAAAAAATGTAATTTTCCAATGAGAAAAGTTTATAAAGTGCCTCCCCCTTTCTAATGTCTGCCTGTTATATTACGCGTGGTTTGTCAAAAGTAAAGACTGAACAGACATAATGTGGATTACGCTTGTTTCTTCAATTCTTCGTATTTGCTACATTCTCTAGAACGTGATACAACATTTTGATTAGAAATCCGGGAATCTTTTTCAATTATTCGTTTAAAAATAAACCTACGTCTTACTATCAACGACAATATGTCGTAAATTACGAAATTAATTTATACGAAACTACTTCGTGTTTATTTTGACAAAGATTTATTTAACTGTATCACATGTACCGCACACGTACAAGTTGGGTTCATCTATCAATGTTTGTTGTAAAAATTATAAATACGGCGGCGACGGCCGCGGCCCGGCGCACGTTTATATTTGATCGATGTTCATATAATGAAGCATTTATAATCTCTCATTTGGTGTTGCAAAAGTATTTTTGTGATTTAATATCCGCTGAAACTCGCTGTAAAAGGCCTACATTTTATCTAATTTCATAAATAATCTAGTAGACAGACTAATACAAAGTGCTTTGCAAGGAGCAGGCGCAGTCATCTGTGCGTGTGTTAGACACTTTCCGAATTTGCAAACAATGAAGTCTTTAAAACGCACGTCGTATAAGATCCACGTGGTGCCGTTCTCATTCCGTTTTAGATGGCGCAACGTAATAAACAAAAAACAAAGTTAGCGTGAGGAATGCAGCATCGCACTAGCAGCAAATCCATCTCCCGCGACAGCACTGCCATCTAAATCTGTCAGCGCGGACGCACCTTGCACATAAAGAAGTCTGCGCCCAACCTGCGGCCAGCGCGACAAAACGAGGAGTGTCCCAGGCCCCCAGCACCTCACCTCGCCCCAGCAGTTGGAAATACTCGGTGATTCAACGGCGGGACGCGACGCTGACGGCGGCGGCGCATTCTCTACCTGCCGACCGAAATAATTCACGTCCAGCCACAAAGAAATAAGTCAGTGTTAGTAAACGCCTCGGCGCTGAGTCATCGCGAGTCCTGTGAGTTATTGTCCGCACTGTACTTTGAACACGAGCGTTTGTGCAGTGAGTTGAATATAGGTATGTGCAGCTAGATGACTGAAGAATTTACCTGACAGTCTAACATAGGAAAAGGTTACGCCAGAAATATAAACGTCCATCAAAGTACACTGCGCAGAGTAACGTTATGACAGGTAATACAATACACGGAATGTGGGTCAAGATTTGTACAGCGCACGTCGACGGGGACGGGGACGGGGACGGGACGGGGACGGCGACGGCGACGGCTGGTGAGAACGCATTCCCGCTTCCTCCTCCCAGACAATATTAGATATTAAATAACGCGCACAGGAAAGCCCTGTCCGGCTAAAAGCACATATCCACCTGTCATAACGAACATCTCCCACAATTATTTTGCAAATATCGCAACGCGCAAACCATTGCTGCTTCGGTCACTCGTAACATTATTGTAGTTACTTCAAATCAAGTCTTGGATTGCGAATAGACTTAAACCTCCGTTTGATAATGTTGCTTAGTGTCGGATGTAGCATTAGGATAAGTTTGCGCACGTCCAGCCGGCACAGACAATAACCGCGCTTTTGTAAATCGTTTTGTTGTCAACGTGACCAGTAACCGTTCCGCACTGAATCAACAATTGTCACGAAACTCAAATGTAAATCTAACCATTTATGACACTGACTGGTGGTTGGGTATTCTATATGTTATTACTTGCGCCCACGTCACCTACGCATCTCAGTTGAACATTTGAGAATCGGCTCGTTGCACAGTGAGTTATTGTCGTCAATTCATCAATGTGAAGACAAACAAATCTGTGTGCGTGTCTGCGGCAGTCGCGCACAAGAGGCGTTGTTCCACTCAGTTAGCAGTATCGGCCGTTACTCTGTGATCAACAAGCGCATTCAAGCCGGCTGCGTGTAAACATTGCGACTCGTTAATTGCCTGTAAAATCAGACCACCCGCGACACACCAAGCAAACATGCAAATTAAGTTTCATAACGAACCTTTACGGAACTGTCGCCGCTAACCGAACAGTCATGTCTTACCTTGAACATGGTCTACTTTTAGCGCAGGTTCTCATGAGAACTATGCTACGGCAGGAACAGGTGACAGTAAGAAGTCTCGTTATAATATCCGGTTTACTTAAACAACAAATGACGTCACTTGTTACATATGACAGTGGATTGACCAATGTTGAGAGCCGCGACTGTTGCACTCACTCGGAAGCCTACGTACCCTTGTAACATGTAGGTCAGGTCTGACGCAGGGATAGGCAAAAATAAAGCAAGAAAGATGTAACCAATAAATAAAAAAATAGAAAACATTAACAGCTAAATGCTAAAACATTTTATTTTTTTCTAAATTATACGATTTATTTAGAAAATACTAGCCATGCCATACAAGTAGCTCGCGCCGTACGAAGTGTGAACTGGGACATTTTATATTACTACATTTATTCGAAATTCGACAGAACTTGATTTCAAGTTTCAACTTAATCAGAGGTCTTTAGTCAATGTCTAAACAACTTCAATAAAACATTTTGTGTAATGATCACTTCATCCACTTCATCTCCACGTTACCTGTATCTGTGGCAAATTTCACATACAACTGTCTGCCCAATTTACTGTACATGGGATAAAGTTTGCTCCTGACGTTTGATACAGATAATGAACAATATTAACATAAACGTCAATCTAGATCAAATTGTTTTTCTATTGCTGAAGTAATCTCGCAGTGTTAGTACAGTGGGCGTATGAAAGTCGTCAACCCCATTGTTGATATTATTTTGGTATAAAGTTCCCCGCGGCGGCAGGAGCCGCAGCAGCCGCGCTCGCGCTGCGCCCATCAATAACGCCCACGCACCATCCGCTAGGTGCCCAAACATTTGGCAAACTCTCAATTCTCTGCACACCTACTTCATTTACTATTAACGATTTTGGCTTATCACGAAAAACCACGCTTCAATTGTTTTCGATGATATTTAAATATAAAAAAATACAATTGCTCTATTACTTTCAGCTTAAGACACCTTGATGGAGACGGACTTTGAATGAAATCTTACGTATTAAATCGTGTCGGAGTCGCGTCGTGTGGTTTTAAAACAAGGTGTCGCTAAAGAGAACGTTGACGAAGTCGTTGTTTGTTATTTATTTAGAAAAGGAAATAGAATGAACGGCAGGGAATTTAAATGTTTTGATGGCGGAGTAATTGTAGTTAATTGATGTTACCTCGTTAGATGTTCATAATAGAATAGTTTTAAAACAGCAATTGTGCCGACGACCGAGTTGTTGTTGCTGTAAGCCGAGAATGTTGGTATCAAAATCTGTCTATAGAGAGACCGGCGCCGAGTATAGCTTTTCTTGACGGACACTGTATGGACATCTTGAATCTTGAAAGATTAATCGACTCATCTTCTTACAAGACATGCAGACATCGTGTCAATGTTATAAGCTTGAGCACTCAACAACGCGGAGGTGCCGTCGTTGGAAACTTTAGATTATTGAGTGTGTGCAGTTAGCCAGGTGACTTTAATAACCCATTAATCTACTTCATTAGAATTAATTTGTTCAATGCACATACGAGACCAGATTCAGAATTTATTCGCATTAAATGTTGTAAAAAAAATTTTATGGGTCACGTAAAAATGTATAAAACAAAATTTATTCTATGGGATTTTATTAACGACTCAAAAATCCAGATAATTCAAGCTGACCGCAGTTTTACGGCGTTTTTATTGCGCTCACGAAAAATTGTACGCCCGGAGCTTTCTGAGCTTTCGCTTCGGTGTTCCCAGCGTAGAGCTTCGTAACGTATGTATTGTTAATCGGCCGCTTCCCGCGCGACAGGTGCTGACGCGCCGAGAATAGCCCGCGCCAGCGCCAGCGCCGACCTGGTACCGCTAACCGCTTGTTCACTACGACCAGATCGCTTTTGATACTGAGATAATGATTATTTGTTATATTAACCTTCTGCTCTCGAAAAATACATCTTGAGTCAGTAGTTATATAACTAAATACAAAAAATGATAATGTCACGTTAAGGTGTAACGTTGCATATTCATTTATATTATATGTAGATAATAATGAAAAATATCGACGTAACAGACTCATGACTGTTGTGCGTGTGAGACCTACACCGAGCAGTTGCGCTCAGCTACGAAGCAGCTAGGAGCGGTGTCCGGCAACGGGGCGTGCGCGGAGTGGCGGCGGCGGGGCTAACTGCAATCGCGCGTGAATTACACCAGCGATTACAACGTTTATGAGGGAAATAGTCGGACGCACGTGTGCTAGCATATTGATTCCGAATTATAAGCAAATAGCAGGCGCACTTGGCGCGCCGCCAGCGCCCTCGCCGCGCTTGCGGTGACCATCACACTCGAGCGACACTGCATAGATGTCACTCACTTTCTTTAAGTAGCAGATTTAATTTTGTGAGAAAAACTGACAGTAAGTTTACCGGAACTTACTCAAGTTTTAGGAAAATGTAAAGCTCACAACAACTTTTTTAAAAAGGTTTTAAAACTTCAATTTGGACTTCATTTCACTGTCCCTATTATATACCTACTTTTATATCTGTATATACCTCTAGTATATAAATGGTAAAGTCGGTAATGACGACTTACTAAGCTTAGCTTCCATTGTCAAGGAGATCATATACCAAGGTCTAAACTGTTCCGGTTCCGCAGATTTGTTTCACTTTGCAAGCAATTCCTATTTATTTATCGATATGCTGGTCACGTTAGCGCAACGTAAACGGCGGCGGTAGGCGTGGGCGATATCTCACAGGTAATGTTGTTTATGTTTGTTGTACATTGAGTCGTGTTCAGCGGACACTTTCGCATCGAGTGCTCCAGCAACTGCGGCCGCCCTTGCTGCTTCAGATAGATTTATCGATGCGATTAAATTAGACAAAACGTAGATTGGATTTATGAACATAAATCTTACCTACGATTCCGTCTCATCGATTTCCAATAAAACATACGTAACAAGTACGTCTAAGTATATCTCGTTTTTCACATCACCAGCCTATGCGTAGTACATAGGTCTACTCCAATGCAGGCCATAGTATGCGGTCTTCCTTCCGCATCCGACGACTTGGTCTGCGCTAAGCCGTCCGTCCTCCTAAAGGGCGGGCGCTCCGCACTCATTGTTTTTGTTCTTTAAAGAAGAAATTGATCATCACTTTGTAACCTACAAGAGTCAACTATCTGACACCTACAAATGAGTCTTAGTGAAAAACTTGTTTTACATTTTATAAATGTGTAACAATATTACTTTGTTGTTCCGTTTCAATCCGCAGGTTGGAATATATAAAATCAGGGTGAGGTTCGCGAAATGTTACAACGTTGCTTTAATCACGTACAACAGGAAGTGGTCCGCGTATAAAATGGACGTTAAATTATATTTCACATCCACCTCGGCATTTCACAAAATACACGACGCTTTTTATAAATGAACACTTTCATAATATCGTGCTCGCCGTGTCGACCGGACGGCGGTGACGTGTTGAATTTTCTCTCACAACATCGTCGTATAAATTACTTTTCACCCAATTTCGCGGGCGGTCGCGGACTGCCGCGGACTGTCGCGCGCTGTCACGCGGCCGCGGCTCACCTCGGGTGTACACTCTACAACTAAATATCGTCACACATCACATTCAATTTTTTTGTGTCGGTAAAAGGTGAGAGAAGGGAGTTACAACCTAAATGACGGAACTCCCAGCATAGAGAGCGGATGAATACAACAAGAGACAAATGTTAAGCGGAGGTGAAGGTTAAGTGAAAGTTATTATATTTTCACATACGTTACTTTCATGTTGAACAACTTGTAGGATTACAAAGAACCGTTAGGATTATGGAAACGGAATTTATGTTCGTCGCGTAAATATTAAAATAATGTGGTACTTCTTAATTCGTTACCTCGGCTATAGTATACGAGACAATCTCGGACTGTTATAATCCTATAACAATATATATTACAACAGTTTAATAGTTATCGGTATCATGAGTTAGAGAATACGTCGTTTGCTATGACAGGCGGGAGATAGATGGCGCTGCGGTCGTGTGCCACCGAACCAACGGCACACCGGGCTTTTTCATGAAATATACACTGGACAGTTATCTAATGGCGCCTTCAAAATATTTTGTTAAATAAATATGGAATTGACGACATGTGACGAAAAATCTAACAGGTGGCAACGAAATAACTCTTGAAATTGTGGCTGACACTGGCATCAAAGGATAGAGTTGCGACTCCCGCCTGTGTCACCGTCACACTTGTGACATTTGACCACCGATGTCGGAACGTTGCTGGTGGGATTATTTCAGATAAGCTCTCTTCCACCGAAAACATTTCAAAATTTGTTGGAGCATCGAGATGGCGGAGGGCGACTGCTCATTGTGCCACGAATAGCAGCCAGGTAGCATAAATCCTGACGGTGGCCGGCTCTACCCGCATTCCCGTCTAAATATAGCAACATAGCGGCCGAAATAAAAACCGAACAGCCGAGTTAGTGACGCCTAATTTCTTTGTTTACACTGTAGATTAATATGCTGCATTTAGAAGGGCAATTTATGGCGCGCAATATATTTTTCCTTCCCGCTTCCGATCTTAAGCATCATATTTTATCTGCGTACACTTTCAAAAGGCGAACGGTTCTAAAGCTGGGATGTTGTAAAATTAGTATGCGAGGATCTAAGATTATAAAAAATGTTATCAAAATATTGAGAAATTCGTTAAAGAACTGAGGCGTGTTACAATATAACACGACTCCAATCGAAACAATGAAAGCAATAGCCGGCGACGCTACGCGATCACAAGCACTTGTATTGTAACAAAGTGATATTTGTGAAGAAAACGAGAATAATTTATTGAAAAGTTTTTTCTGTCACAACAACACTGAACACTTGCAAAGTGAGCGGAGCGCATAAATACAGATTAAAAGATTTAGAGACGAAAGAAACGTAAATAACCGAGTGGGCATAATAGGTGTGTGTCAAAGCATTCCGGCGCGCTGTTAACTAGCTTTACGTGTTTGACCAGGTGTCGTGGAGGTGCGCCCGCGCCCCGCGCCGCGTTTATCGTCCAAAACACTATAAACTCCCGCACTAAAGTCGTGTAAAACTACAATTGCTTTCTATTTTTGCGTTTCATAGAATCTCCTGTGGTCTCTACTTACGTTTCACAGAATGTTAATATTATATAGGTAGGTTTACGGTTTTTGCTAGTACCAGTAGTTGACGTTTATATTTGACTAAATTCTTTAGCAGTCGCATCAGTGTCTCGTCGTCGTGATTATGTACCTATTGCCATAAATAGAAATGTTTATTTGCAAACAGGAAACTAAGAAGCGGGTGCAGATATCCATAGAGTAAATAGATTTAGAGTACGATCGTTCATTACAGGGCTCGCCGGCTCTCGCGCTGAACACAGTCCAAGGTTCAGTTTCTCAATCAAACTGGCGCTCGTGTAAACACATCTTGTTTCCGAGTTGCGTAAAGCGCGGCATCAAACGCGGCAGGAAGTCAGGTGTCGGCCACGTGGCCGCGTGGCCAGCGTGGCCTACGTGGGCCAAACTTGACGTGGACGTGCATGTCGGACGGAAGGTGAGTTAGAACCCGCGAATCCGCGGCCGGAACGTAAACAACTGTCAGTCGGTATATCTGGAGCGACGCTAATGGATTCATATTTTATTGGATAATTTTACGCTTTCTATGAATTTGTTAAATTCAGGTTGGAAATTTGTTTACCTTATATCATATTGATGAGAAGTTATTGATGTCATACAATATAATTTATTCGGGTAGATTGTGTCATCGGACTCGCTGGTATTTTTGGAACATATGGTTTAAAAGTAGTAGAGAAATATTTAAACCTAATTTGAGCAGAATGTGAAGGTCAGTGACAGCGGGTAATAAAATGTAGCATGCAGAACATACAAACATGTTACATCTACGCGGTTCAATTCTTAGAACGGGTCGGCAAAGATAACGCGCGGTGTGATAACTGGCGGCCGGAATTGGGTCATAACCACGAAACTGTATCATACATGGACACAATAATATAAACTATGAACGAATTATATACTGATTTTATATTCATCGTACGTCATACTCACTGAGCTCTGGTTAATTGTCAAGTGGGGAGTTGCCGCGACCACGCCATGACACTACCCTACAAGCAAACAATTACAGCCTTTTTTAGGACCACGTGACAGTCTGACGACACGATATCTATAGAAGCAATACGTAGTTTTATCGAGCAACATAACAAGTCAACCGGCTGACCTCACCTCATCCAAACGAATCATTTTTCTTCAATATCTTTGTTGTTTTTGGACGCTCATCTATTGAGATAGAAAAGCCGATACTAAACGTATTTAGTTCGCGTGCGCTTCAAAAATTTATATCCCACGCTTTACCACGGCTTCACAGACTCAGAATTTTTAAAAAAATTTCGATTCAATTTTTCTTAAAGTGAAGAATGACAAATATGTGTTTATAATTCACTTGACTATTTCGTCATCAAATTAACTCTGGAATAAACAATTAGTTGTTTTGGCTCCTGATATATGAACGACCGAAGGCAGAGCACGAGACAATGAAGCGAGGATAGACTGGAAATACGATCACAAATAAGCAGTAGGTTCGAGGAAATGTTTATGAATTGTTGATAAGAGAACCCATGTTTTCTCCACAACTAATTATTCTCCAACGCAGAGTGTCAGTGCTGCAAGAGATCACTTCGACTTCATACACTTCACACAAACACATCACACCGGAGATGTTAAATTAGCATCTCATTAATCTTTTCGTAGCGAAGCTTGGCTTTTGAAGAGCGCTTAGCAACAGCACTCAAAGAGCTCTGAAAGTTCACATAGTGCCGTGGATATGATGGATTGCGGTTTGAGTGGTGCGCTGTCATCGGTGCGAAGATTGTTGTGTCTGCCGGGCGCCGGCGGCGCGCGGCGCTAGCGGCGGAGGTGCGGACGTACGGGACAGCGACTGCCGCGAGCGCCCGAGCACCCTTTGTACAGGCTTTGATCTCTAAAATTATAGACGATCGACTCCATAAATCTCTTGTTCTGTTTACGCGAACCGGTTTTATGGTGCGTATTAATTGCAATTGATAGCTTTCATTATAATAAAAGTGTACATGTTGCTCAAACACCGTAACTCGCCGTGTTCGATGCAAAAGTTTTTTATAAACGTCTGTATCGGAAAGTATGTTTACTTACTAACTAGTATTTGCTTTTCTTCGTCGTGTTTACGGCGGGGAGTCTGTTGTAAATCTGGACTTGTTATTTACTTTTATTGCTAACACTTTGATAGCCTTTATCATGCAGATAATATTTTTATTAGCGTTCATTTATCTCGGCTTCATTATCACCTAACGTGCTGGGCTCGAGTCCCGCCGCCCAGATGAAGTAATTGAATGAAGGTAATAAGTAAACGAACGGTAGCAACTAGACGCCCCCGCCTGCAGTCTGCTATGATGTCTGTATGATTTGTGATAATAAAAACGCCGCCTCAGGTGTCCTACAATTAGAGCGAAATATATGACGGCAATAAAAGTGATATTTTATCACGACTTTTCGCCATTAGTGCATTATTTGAACGCATTAAAGTTGTCAAAACAATTCTTAAAGATTGAAAATTATGAGACAGGATATAGTTTAACGATTTCTCTAAATGCCAATAAAGTAAAGTGCTCGTGACGTCATTGCGCCTCGTTGTTCTGGTTACTTCTATTGAATATCATAACAAAATTATAACAAAATCGTTTTCACATAAAATCATCGACTTTTATAAAGTTCACGTGAGTTAATTGCTTAAAAAACTGTCGCACGGCAACAGGAAACGTGAAGAAGTCCCGAAACACACAAGCATATTCTAGTTACGTTGTAATATGTAACTGAGAGCTCAAAGCTAAAAAAGAATTGAGTGCGTGTACATGCCGTGTGGTGCAGCTAAGCTGAAGCGCTCATAATTGGAGGAGTTGAAGGCCGTCGCCGTCGCCGGACACCTTCATCACAGATTTTAATAAAAATTTAACGGAGCGGTGTAGTTTCATTTTTAATAAAAGCAAACAGAACTAAAATACCTTAGACGTATCCGTTAATAAAATAGGTAGGAGGGCAGAGAGCCAAGCGGCCAGCGGCGGCCGGCGCGCGACCCCTGCCGCCTCGCCCCCGCCCCCGCCCCCGCACCGGACTCGCCAATATGAAACCTATCAAAATAGAAAATACGGAGTCGTGTTATTAAATGACCCGATCTGCTTACACACAAGGTCTGTTGGCTTTACTGTTTGAATATTGTTTATAAATGAAGCTGGATTAAAGTAGCCGTAACCTTTGTTCGTCTGACTTGCTCGCAGCCCCCGCTTAGTTTAACGCTCTTCGTCATATTCATGTGTCATGTGCTGACGGGGAACATTACCACACAAGCTGTAACGAGTTCAAGTCTTTCCTATAATCACATTTATTGAAGTAAAGATATAGCTCGAGCAAGAAGCTAATGCGATTGAGGGCGAGCAGGAACTCCGTAGATTTCTCAGTCACGCAGCAAATTAATTTAAAAGTGTTAACAGAGCCGTTTAATCATGTTTACAATTCAAGACAAATACATAAGAACACAATGGATTCCTACAGCCGTGGGGGTCGTTGTTGTCAATCGACGATAACCGCTCGATGAATTCCAAACAAAGGATATGATCGCTGCACGCGGCCACTTACGCCGTCCGTCAATAAAGTCCACCTAGACAAAGGTAATGTCCATTAGCGCGGACAGGGCGGCACGGAGCGAAGCCGGAGCTTCGCCGCGGGGGCCACGCGGGGTCGCCGCGGGGCGCCGCCTGCCCTATCGCTATCCCACTTATTGCAGTTAAATTGGATAAGTAAAACGAGGCGATGTAGGTGTTATTCCATCAATACAATCGACATTGTGTAGGCGAAGACAATGACATCCTAAGTAAGGTTTACTTTATACTAATAAAATTATTTTCTGAATTGAAATGAAGAAACGTTGAAACATTCCGAGATCGTTACTTAAATCGTATCTTTGTTGCTCCTTACGAATCACACGAGTCAAATCCGCAGTGTTGCTCGTCGCTTACACATGTATATATAATTAGAAACGAGCAGAAAACTTTGAGAGGAGCGTAGCAGTCGTAGCGCCAACGCCAAGTCTCCATTACGGCGGAGCTTAGAGCTGGAAAACGAAAGCAATTTGTAAAGATTACCGTCAAACGGTGCGCTGCAGATTGTTCATTACGCAGAGGTCGGACTCGCTCTTTAAATTCAATCTGCGACATATTTAATCTCTGCTCTTTCTGCGTCGACTAACTTCTGTTCTACAACTTTCTGAAGTTTGTTTTAAAACAGTTAACAACGGCAGAGTATTCCTCGCGTGTGGTTCATGTATCTATCTTGTAGAGTTCAGTTTTAACTGAACAGTCAGACTCTACAGTTAACCCTGTGTCTTACTGACTGGCTAGACCAAACTAAAAACTGATTGCCTATGCACTTAACTGTACAGTTTGACTTTGCAGTTAAAACAGAAGTTTAGTTTCAGCATTCGCTTAGAGTTATCTCGTTTCATCTCTGGTTTTTATCTTCTTGTATTAGATTTAAATCTGCGGTGGTGGCGACATGACGAAACATTTTCTGATTACCTTTAAATGTAACTTTTGTTTAATACAATTTTATTTGTGATATTTAAGAGATCTGTCGAGTTTATAAATAGATACGAGTTTATTCAGCCATTTCAATTAAGAGCACGTAGGTAATAAGTAATTCTGCTTCAAGCGAGCGGGACGTCTGCTGCCGGGGTCTGGCCGGCGCGCGGCGGGCGCACGGTGGGCGCGCGGCGGTGGGCGCTCACCATTTTAATTGAATATTTGAACAAGGCTCTTCGCAGCGGATCTTAAAGCAAGCCGTATTTACACGCCGACTAAGATATTACAATAAAAAGACCAAAAGAACCGTCGTCTTAAAAGAAAGGTAAAATATGTTAAATTATATCTCTACGCTATTTACTCAAGTCCCCGCTTCTCTGTACACTGCACCTTGCCCAGTCTCTTGGAGTGGAACAAACGTATAGAAATATACAAAGTTTTGTGAATAGAACCGTGAGTGCCCATTGTTAACAACTTATTTGTTGTAAGGAAAGTGAGAACTACACGATGTTTTGTAGGAGAGTGAAGAAACTCTTACGATGTAATTATGTTCAAAGGAACAATTCCCGCAGTATGTACTCAAGCAGATGAAAAATCGTCACTTTAAAATATATATGAGTGACGTTATAAAAAAATTAACACGAAAAAGTTTTTAGCATAACATTTAGGAGTCGTCGACTAAATCGCGCGCACCTCGAATAACACACGATTTGCATTAAAACGTGTGATGTCGTAAAGTATCACGCACTCAGGTGTCTTTTGAGATTTCAAATATATTTCTACGTTGAACACCACAAACTTGTGTTTACCTTTAATTGGCAAACACTCGTTCCTTATTCAACGGTGTTATAGTTGACTTTCGCATGGCTCCGGTCTTCATGAAACACAAATAACTTTTGTTATTAATTCCTCTCAGACTTGATTTAGCGCACGAGAAAAATGTTTATAGTTTTGTTAATGAGCAATGTCGGCGGGGGCGGGGGCGGGGCGGGGGTGGGGGCGGCGTGTCGATGACTTTTATTAAAGAAAACATTTCTTGTTTTCCTTTACCTTGTCAGCGGGCAGCTGGCAGCGCACTAGTGAGCGATAACTAACCTACACAGAATTCTATACTTTTATATTGAAATCAATAACATTTTTGTCAACAAAAATGAGAAATTTCAACATCGACCATTTCATGATATTAATAAAACAGTGTGAAATATTGTTCTTATGATATAAACACAAAACAAACAATAAATACAACAGCATCTTTGTAAAGAAGGAAATTATAACAAGACTAATTTAAAACATCCCAAATCAATCAGGGCGCAGCGTCGTGTTCCCCCACTTCGCGCCGCCGCCGCGAGCCTCCAAAAATCCCTTCACGAGGCGTTTATTAAGATCCCGAGTCGGACTAAAATATTCATTAATTGATCCCCGCCCTCGTGATTCAGCTCATTACTTGAGGGTTGATGAAGAGAGCCAGCCCGCACGCGGCCCGCCTGCCGCCGCCGTCTGCGCGCCGGCTCATCTCTGACAATTCTAATAGAATTCCACACACGTACAGAATTTGTACAGGTTCGTCAATCATTCAATTATCAGTTCCGAGTTCAGTAATGTGAGCAGTCACGTATATTGACCAAAGTGGATTCGTTTTTGAAGACTTGAAGGTTAACCTAATACAACAATTGCGAAAAAATAAATTATTAATTAGATGTTTTTATTTTGTCAAAAATAAGAATTCAAACGGAATTAAAAATTCTCGGAGAATGTTTTTTCCAATTTATTCAGTCCCCAAGATTATTAGTGTTGCAACGTAAATCCTAAAACCTTCAAGTGTATTGGAATGACATAAATACTCGTAATTATCGCAGTGTGCGCGCGGCTGCGGGCAGCCTGCGCAGCAAAGTTTCAAATTGCGCTTCACAGAATACTCGATATATAGATAATTCACGTTGTAAATACATGAAACATCTGAAAGGCTGCAGAAGACACAGCCGGCCCCGCGACCGTGACCTAGACACGTTCTATTGATTTATCTCCAAGGTCGTAAATGTTGACTTACTCGCTTCGAGCGGGCTGCCGCAGCGTCTCTTGTTTGAACACGGAAGATAGTAACAATTATACTGTTGCTATACAACGACAATCCCAAGCAGTCATACTTGTTAACTTCAAGCTGACAATATGATTAGAATTGTTGTGGCTGCAACTTCTCTGGAAGGCAGGGCCGGTGAAGTGGACCGGTGGCGTGGCACCGCCGCGGACGCGGTGTATCTGAAAGGCAAGATATTTATCATAACGCTGGCGGCGCGGCGAGGTGCCTCGCGCTGCTAATTGCCGTGACTCACTCAATTAATTGATTATCTGTGTCAACCGGCAACGCAGCGTGCTCCTCACAAGCGCACAGCGCCGGGATAAAGTTGGCATCCTCCCCGCGATTACCTTCGCGCTAATGTAGCTCCTAATTGTATTATATTATTGCGAATACAATCGCTTGCGAGGCGACGTCACTGCTAATAACTTGTGTCTCATTTAGTACGTTATTAAAACAGTACGTCAGAAACAAATAATGTGTAATATGGATTGATGCAAAAAGTTTTCCGTTGATTTTAGAGATGATTAATGAAATCAATTCGGGCGGTGAATTAGTTGCTCTATAGAGGAAATATCCGGCTTACAATTTGTCGTAAACTAAGTAACTCACATATTACTCCTCATTTTATATTACGTGACATGCGCCGTACGAACTGGTTCGAGTGTTGCACCCGTACCGAATTACACGATGTGGTGCAAGGCGCCAACTCGATGCCCCGGTCACCGCCTGCAAGTTCAGGCCACTCTGTTGTCCACTCGAGCGCTGCTGCACTGACGATGCAACCGGCTTGTACCGCATCCCGAAAGCGCATTATAGACGTATCTTGTTTTCCAAGAGGTCATTTACATGTGTTTTTTTTATACATACACTTATAAACTCATATATAAACACGTTCTTCACTTTAGAATTATAAGTTTGTACATATCGAAATATATACATTTTTTTGACTCAATGTGTTCTCTCCGCGATCACTGAAATAGCAAAATAAACAAGCGATTAATAACTGCGGCCTGTCTATACGTGTAACATAATCCGCTTGCCATCTCGCGCCATCTCGCGCCATCTCGCGCCATCTCGCGCCATCTCGCGTCGTCCCGCGCGAGGTGAATTGAAAGAGAAGCATAAAAATACGTGCAACAAACTAAACGTATCTGGAACGTAATAAATGATTGGACGCGCAAAGTTTCCGTGTCAACTATTTCTGAAGGCGGTTTAATGTTGACGAGACATAGTTTCTCCGACACCGTTGATGAATAAAGCGGTTAAATTATAATTATTGTCGGGCGACATCGCAATAAAACGTGCCGTTGTAAATTTTAACCATAAAACAGTTCAGAGAAGCGTCGTCCGGCAGCGGCCAATCGGAGATACGCGTCGTTCATTGAGTAGAGCGGAGCTCGTCCCGCGACGCCAGCGCTCCCGGCGGCGAGTAGCTGAAACTCATTCATTCGATATAACATGTTAATGTTTTATATTTAAAACGTCATACTTTAAAATAATTGATGTCAACATTGGGAGGTCACGTTATTTCAAATGAAACAAGATAAGTTATTACATTTTTTTATGACAGAAAGATTTTTGTCAACAGCAAAACATTATTTGTAAACAGCTGCTAAGCACGTCACCAACTAACTCCCAGTAAGTTACTATCTCATGCTGGTCTGCTGAGGTCTCGAGGCCGAGTGCGTGTTGTGACCCCGATGTATGAATAGGCTTAATACAATAGCGCGACAAGCCTCGTGTATATTTGTCACGTCCTATCTTGAACCTCATTATGTTACTTATTCAACCTATTTTTAAATTAGCTTTTTTCATTGCAACAAAACAAATGTGAAGTAGAATTCATGTAAATTATATGAAGCTTTTGTTGCAACCCTTTCGAAGGAAGATTTAAATTCTGCATGATTGCATTAAAAAATAAACAAGATTTTTTGAAGCGCCCGCGCGTTTATCATTCAATAATCCGCGAGGCGTATTAACAAAAAGCTCATATCGTCCGAGCCGTTACGACCGCGGGCTGTGTTCATTCAAAGCATTTATTTGCTGAATAAAATAAATAAGGCAAGGTGGAGGTGGGTATCGAAATTAAAAGTTGAAGTGGAACAATAGTTCGGGTCCTGCGCACCCCGCCGCCGCCGCGGGCGAGAGGGCGCGCGTGGGGTGCTCGAGTGCCATTGAATTTGAAAACCGGTAATTATGAATGGAGATGATGGATGGCCCCGGTGGCGGCGCGGCGACGACGCGCTCACACACGGTGTTAGCGGTGACTCGGGTTCCCGATCACTTTCACCCAAATATAAAGTTGTATACTGTGGATAACAACAGCTCTTTCGTGAATGTGACAACGTAATTTTCCCAAACACAGTATAGAGATAAAAATATTTTTGTTTTTCGGTAGTTTTGAATGAAAGGACCTTTGTATATTCACTTGGTTCGTTTTTACAGACCTCATGATACAGTTGAACACGGCTCGAAGACTCCAGATATCTCTTTCCCAAGTTACCAACCTTGATTTCACTCCGAGATCTACGGTGAGAGACACCCTTAAATAAAAATGTCTCAACACGAGATTTAATTTCACCGGCAGCTTTTGCACGGTTCCTTTGCAGTGGCATTACAATATATTTACATTCGTTGCTTTGTGTAATAAGTATAGTGACATTTTTCGCGCCAATTTTTAGGTTTCCCGCGCAACCAGTTTCCGTGTATTCCTCTTTTTGTGTTAAAATATTTGCAGATTTTTATTACTTTACAAATAATTCTTGTTCCATTCCAATAATGTTCTAGCCGTCTGCGAGGATATATTTCGAGTCATCCCGAATCTGAAGTCCGTTTTCTCATATTGACGTTTAAAATTGGATAAGATTAAAAACAATTTAGCTATACATGTATAACTAAGGAGCAAGTCTGTGTCCGTAGACATCGATAAATTTGACAAATGTTTTGCTTTATCATGTAGACAAAGCGGCTCCGAGAGATTAAATATTAGTTTTTCATTAACTGCACACATGTTATAATAACCTCACAATCGTTTGGGCAGTCACCTGAGCATAAGAATCGATTAGAGCGGTCCGACGTAGAGGGCCCCTCTGTAATCTCGTAGCTTGTAGCCCCTCGCTACGCCGCGCGGCCTGCATTGCTGCACGTTCGTAATCCGCTATCGAATACCTGGCCCTAACAGGATTTGATGTCACGCGCCCTTACCACAACACACGTTCTAGCAAAGTTTGAGTTTTCTGAAGTGATCATTACATCTTTGACACTTTTTTCTTGTGCAAATGTTATTTTAATAAACTGTTGGTCTCTTGTAAACAATTTTGTAAAAAAAATAGCAATAGTAACAAACGTTTACTTGCATCATTGACCTGTGTCAGTCATGTACTAAGTTTAACTGTAGTGGATAAGGAAATCGCTCAAAAGTGTAAAATAATGAACACAATCAGCACGCTACGGGCGGACGGTACATCAAGCGTGTGTGAATCTATTGGCAACGGCGCGGGCGCGCGCACATCACACGGAAGCAGCCAGTGTCGTACAGTCGCCTCGTAAATTATGAATAAACATTCAAAGTTAAGTGATGAGGCTCATGATTGAGACGAGAACAACTCATTTATACATACTTTTGCGCCTTGAGTTTGTTGAAAGGAAAAATATATCTTTCTTTGAAGAAACAAATGCGAAAGCTCATGTAAGCTCGTCGATTACGTCACTGCAGGAAGACGTTTAGCACTGCATACACTGACAGAAGAAAAGGGTTAGTTTATATTATTAAATGGAAAACTTCAAAGCTATCTATAACTGTGCCGTTGCATACACTTTATGGAATTAGCGTCATCAATGTTCATCACCTATTTTTGTTTTTCATAGTGAAATAGCTGTATATTTTGAGCACCAACAACTGCGACCCCCTATCTCTCACCTCCAGACCTCTCTCTCCTATCAATGCTTTTTATTTGGTGATGTATAAAAAATAAGTATGTCATAACACTCCTAAATAAACACTATTTCTCCTGAGAACGTCCGAAGGTGTGTTTGTGCCGGCGGGCGGTGGAGGGCGGCAGTGTGCCGACATTTGTCAGCGGCGCTCGGGGAACGGATGAAAAACAAAATTTTCCGCAACACATATCACAGCGGACAAGGGACTGACTCCACGAACTATACGAACTAACGCCGCGCTCCTTCCCCGCCTTTACATATTTTAAGTATTTGAAGACGATAGTAATATGCATGCAAAATATTAATAAAATGTAAGTTATATGAAAAATACAAAAAGTTGAGTATAAAACAAAATGGTCGTACAACAAAACGGTCGATAAAATCTTTTGCAAAAACCGTAACAGAAAGATTGCCGAATAATCAATTAGTAACTTCGTAAAAAATAGTAGTAATGTAGCAAAACATTATTTACTTTCAAGTTCCTTCGCTAACTTCTCTATTTTTTTTTCATTTAAATTGAGCCAAGGTCTGTATTGCATAGGAAGTTTGCAAGGAGGGGCGCGGAGGGCCGCGGTCAGTGCGCGCTCCGAGGAACTGAATAAATCTGCCGACAAACGACAAGGTGAATATAAATATAAAGAATTCGCGGCAAACTTCCGTCACCGCAGGGCTGCCGCTGCGCCGCTTGGTGTAATAATAAAAAGAAGTATCGATTAAAATATTTATAAAAAAAATAACTCAGTGCGATTATTATTGTCAATCAATTAATAATCGCTCAAAATCTCCGATAACCCCAGTGTAACAACTATGTGTAAATATAAAGACGGTTCATAATAAGGAATATCATGGAGCTCTTAGTGTCATTGCAATTCCTGGTCCAGGTCCGTTACATTTCAGATAGTCTCCACCTCTACAGCACTACGGTATGCTTTATGCTTAAAGTTTTACTAGAAGTTAATATTTATCTTCTTTAAACTAGTGCTGCCCTAGTATGTGACAACCCTGCGGCCGGTAAGGTTGTAGCGCTGTCGCTGTGAAAGGCTAGGTGATCATAAAGGTTCGGTCATGTTCTTACATAATAATGTTCTTGATATATTCCCCCAGGGGGCGCGGAGACGCGGGCCGGCGGCGGAAGTGGACAGCGGACAGGCCCCTTGCATATTTATCAATAGTGCTAAGAACAAGATATTACAATAAACTTTTTTATTTTGATAATGTTCTCTTGGTTTACTCTTTCCTGGATAGATTTGGCTCGTTGACCTTTATTCGTAATGCCCTTCAACGTCCACAAACAATACATTTCTAAAAATCAGTCAAGCCGACACAAACTTATATCAATTTGTTGCTTCATTACTTATTATGTAATGAAGCAACAAATTGATATAAGTTTGCAGCATTCTTATGACACCTTTGAATAACATGAGCTCGTCACGTTACCGCATGATACAAATTTTACTTATTTTCAAATTAAAGACGCTCTACTCATCTCTGTTCCCTGCAAGAGGGTGGCGCAGGAAGCGGTCACTGCGAGACAAACTGCCCGCCGCCGCGACACGACACGCGTCATAACGCACCCCGCGCCCCGCACCCCACGCGCCGCGCTCCGCGCCCCGTAGCACAGCAAAGATAGCTCACGTTCACAAATATGTTACTCATATACTATGCTATATGCAGTTCTTGGATGTGGAATACAAATGTTCTCAGACGACTCCGTGCTGACCCCCATATTCCCAGTCCGTAATGTCGTCAGTCGTCAACATCTTTTTTGGATCTTTACGACATCAAAAGGTTGTGATTCATAAATAGAACAGGTTAATTTTAAGCATCAAGATGCCAATTTATGATTCGCGACAGCAATTTCCTTCTTCGAAATAGTTTCGGAAGCAATAAAGTGGAAGGTATAAGTAGTGAGATAGGATAAAAGGGTTGTGATTTAGATGGCGAGGATGTTCGGTTTCATCCGAGGTAGTCGAGGCGCGTCTTGCCAATCGAGCGTCGAATCTGAGCCATCGAAGTCGTCGCCCGCCACTGGTCCGTGCCCGCCTTTCTTTGGATCTAGTCTGTTACGCATCAGTCGTCGGAGACCACACATTACGTCTTTTCTTATAATTTTTACCGATTTATTTTAAAGAGAAGATTCGGTATTAAAAAAAAAACGTTTTGAATTTCTAATAATGGTTTAGTACTTAGGAATTATAACACTGTAGTACAGTCGAGAACTTTTATGAATAAACTGTTGTAACATTCATGAGAAAAACGTCATCTCAATGTCGCCATCGTACGGTGGTGTGTGTGGTGCTCACACAGAGAGGTATTGACACAGTCCGCACACAAGCCTCGCTGACGCCAAGGGCAGTGGCGAGCTGGTTGTTCATTACAAATACCTGTGACCAAATTAGTCGGTAGCGGTCGGCAAAATGAAAAGGCGGCTCTCCGCGGGGTTTTATTGCGTCTGTCGGCACCACAGCCGCAATCACACACTTATTCAAACATTTCTGCTTTCCAAACGATTTTTTTTAAACAAGGGTGTGCTCGGTGCATAACAACATGCTTTGACTCAAAGGAGAGGAGTTTTCATCAACTCGCATGTGTAATTCAAAATTCGAATCAGGTGTACCGTGCGCCTAGCGCGCCAATTTGCGAGCAAGTTTTCGTGTCGACTTGGACAAAAATTGTACGAGATTTGGGCAGTGCAGCTATCGGGCGGAAAGTACACCGACAAAGGTCATATAAATTTTCTTGCTGAGCTCACGGAATTTTGAATGGAATAAAATGAAATTGTTACAAGAGTAACTCGAATTACTTACACGGACAAGTTGAACTAATAGCTACTTAAATGAAACAACCCGTCAAGCGTTAAATGCGAAAGGAACATCAAATAATCAAATACCGTTCTTGCACTAAAAGTCCGTCAGAAATATTGACAAGGAGCAGTTTCGCGCCGCCGACTCCCCTCCGTTAGCATACCTATCCCGAACTTCTTAATTACCTGTTCTATAATTATTTCACCAAACAGCGACTTATACAGAAAACTCATTAGAACGAGCGACAATCTTCATTATTTACCTTGAGCTCTAATTAATTCCTTGTCATGGTTTTTGCTTCGGCATTTGAGTTATCTGTTCATGAACGTCGTCAAAAAACAGGGGCGAGGGCCGATGGCGCCGGCGCGCGAGCGAGCGGGACAGGCACAGGTCTCGGATACCTGATTACCATCTTTTAGCAATTAGTAAAACACACAAAACTCCTCCCCTGGCGTGTTCTCTCCCCCGCTCGCTAGGTGACGTTTAATATTCACTCGTAAATTACTTGGGAACTTAGTGCCAAGGTGGCTCTAGGTTTAAATTTAAATGCAGTCGCGGGATGTTGCGGCGACGAGATAAGAGCTCCTGATGGCCCACAATTAATGGTGCACTTGCCGCGGCGAATGTGAGACTGGGACTTTGAGGTGGCGATGGAGTTGTACCTGATAAAAATGTTA
This sequence comes from Papilio gigon, assembly GCA_027563995.1. Classification (NCBI taxonomy): domain Eukaryota; kingdom Metazoa; phylum Arthropoda; class Insecta; order Lepidoptera; family Papilionidae; genus Papilio; species Papilio gigon. The sequence goes on from JAODUI010000031.1 coordinate 233,107, forward strand.
ATAAGGAGGACGGCGCGAGCCCTGAATTATTGGCGATGAACGCATTCTATGGATTAACATTGGACATTTCATATTGGTTGAATACGGAGGCATCATATTTATGTAGTCACCGTAATTGTAGAGTTAGTATATTAGTTTATTATTATGTGTCATTTCGATTTCAACTAATTGAGATAACTGTAGGTGTTTACTAAATTGTTGCAATGTAACTTTGATTATTTAATTTGAACAAATCAACAAAAGTTAAAAGCAACGATCAAAAAGTGTAAATGAACAATTTAAATGTTACCGACCAGAAAATATTTAATTAAAAGCACCTCCCCCCCCTCCACTGCCCGCACCCCCGCGCCCCCGCGCCCGCCGCCGCCCGCCGCCTGTTCACGGATCCATTGCTATCTTTTTATAATCAATTGCGTATTTTCCACGCGACCGACTGTGACCGACTTGGACAACCGGATAAAAGTCGCCGCCGATTGTCGTAATTTTAAAATTCCTGTGTAATTCGGCGCCGTTTTGTCTTCGACGTAAATTGTAATTATTTTTTATTACGCTTTCATTGTGCTTTTCCCAGCTAAAGCTTACACTAAGCTTCACGAACAAGTGATCATCGGCCGACAAATGTATTCATTTTATTTTTACAAATTCGTGGATTTTAACATCGAATGTTACCACAATAGATAGATATTTAATCTGGAGCATAAAATGAGGCAAGCCTGTATTCGCTGCGATGTCATCTACGACACAAAATGACATTTGGAAAATCGACTCCCGATTTGTCGAAATTGTATGTGAAAGTCCGCCTTAGTTTACTGCTGTAGTTATCTTAATAGCACATCATATAGTTTTTAAACCCGTTAGCCCCCAGCTATAGCTATGTAAGATTATTTACATTCTTAAATAAGGCAAATTACAAACAAAGCAATTATTAAAAAATGTGAATAACCGTCACTGGCTCATCAATTCCCAAGTGCTCAAGTTAACGTTACAATCACTTGAAGTTCGCTTGGCAAGTTTAACAACAAATCGGGCACTGTATAGATACGGGGAATAATAATAAAATTGTAATGTAGGAAGCTTTTCAAGTGGTATTACGGTAACCGACGTCATTCAAAGCTTCGCTCACCTCGCGGCCACTCGAAGCTCGGAGCTTTTGCCTCTTGTGCGGGAAATTGGGGGAAGTGCAGCGCACGTTACCGTTATGTTATCTAAGGAAAGAGCAATGAACGGATGTGGCATTTTATTTATAGAATTAAACTTTTGGGGTTCAAAAAATATTTAGTATAATATAGTCCACAAAACTCATGAATTAAAAATGTACTTGAAATAAATAAAGAAATCAAACTTGCATATTGCGTGGATCGATCATCTTTGAAATGAAATAACAACGCTGTATATGAAATTAATAATCCAATTATAAAATAAAGTTAGGACATGTATGTACATATATTATATGTTAAGATAGAAATGAAATGATAGAATAACCAACAATTTTTATTTTATTTACGCACCTTGTCCATTTGAGTGTACCTATTTTCATTCATCATATTTCATCGCTTTCTACCTTTTTATCTTTAACAATGGCACTCGATATGATTGCCCCGGGCCGGGGCGGACCGTCGCGGGGCGAGGGCGCGGGGCGAGGGCGCGGTGCTGCAGTGACCGACAGATGTACGCGAGAGGCTGCGCGTGCTCCTGTTTTATAATGTCGGCTTTTTAATCGCGAATAAAGAACACTCGAGGATGTCGGACCGCAGCCGTCACGTAATCAACTTCGCAATGGACGCTTTGTGGTCCTGATTTTGCTAACAAGCAATTACAATTGCATGCGGGGATTATTAAGTTTAACAGTTTATCATCAAACTACTGATGAAAAGTCTCACGAAAGTTTTAATAGTTTAGTTTATCATCGTTCTATTTTCTGCACTACTACTTTGCTATTGCATAAATATTTTTTCGTATATGATTATAATACAGTTTTTCCTTGGAAGTCGCTGAGCCTTTTTTAATTTTATTCTGTGAAATTTCGCGTCGATAAATGTATGTAGGTGATTGACGACAACGTGCAACATGTTGTAATTTCCCTCAGTTCCGCACAAAGTTGAGGACGCCGGGGAGAGCAGCATAAAGCGGTGGTCGTCCGCAGCCGCGCCACCTGATGTCGAATTAGTCTCCGATCAGAAAAGGTGTGGAGCGACAGACAGTCGACAAACTAGATTATACCACCTCCATCAATGTCCAACTTGATTGATGAGCTCTTTGACCAAATGAGACGTGTTCTTATACACCCGTACAAAGAAAACTCCACGCTATTCCAAGCGCTTAAGGTACAATTTTCGTTTCCTTGTCGGCGGTTCCTTTTTCTAACATGCTTATTCGTCATTAGATGAATCGACGCGGGCAGATGTACAGATTAATCTAAGCTTTATTACTTGGCAGTAGGAACCAGTAAAATGTTAAATATTTATGGTACACGTGTATTTCTGGACTAGCGTATTAATTCAAAGAGGGTTTTGTGATTTTATGTTAAGATATATGAGAGGTCGGAGGGACGGCACATGTACCGAGCGGGAGCGCGAATACATTATCTCGGCAGTTACACACTTTGTACCACTGGTGTTTTGAGTTCGTAAAGTAAGTAAAACCTCCACGTCGAGAAAAAATGTTAATTAAACGTATATAGCTGTGACCTGGCAAGCTTTGGTAAATCGATTCTAATAAATAGATATCATAAAAATGCATCGCCATATTGTCAATTTGAAGTCTCGATCGTCGGATGGCCATACAGGCGATAAGTTGAGACCCTAACCAATAAATAAAACATAAATCACATCGCGCACGGGCCGTCGCCCGCTGTGATTTTATCGCAAACAAAAACCGTTTTCGGCGAACGTATCGTTTTTACAACGACACGATTCCACAAACTTACGGTTGCAGTCGTCGAACGACTGTAGACTCCGATTTGTTCGTAACGGCTCGCGGCGTGAGGCGGGAATTGTTCGCGCGGTGCACTTGCTCTTGTTCACGTGATTGCAATAAGTTTGTTGTGCCTGGTAATTGTCTAATACCCCGAAGAGTCTGCGAGTGGTCGTTTGATTAGCATATTAATGTTGTTATTGGTGTAATCGCTTCGTGAGGCTCGGTTCCTCTGCGTCTAGACGTCACGGTGGCTGGTGGTAGCTGCCTCTGCCCCTGCCTCGTTACCGCGCGTCGGTAGGAGATAATGAGACACTTTAAGCACTTAGAAGGCACTACGCCGCTTTTGAACATACTAACGATGCTGTTTGACATTATTTACTACCTTTTTCAAATTGTAAAATGTATTACAAAGGTATCAAAGTCTAGTTCGGACGACACTAGAGCTGAGCTGACAGCGTACGTACATCTTGAATGTTCCACAGATATACGACACCTGTTCTTAATCATGAATATAGCTGAGACCGGAATGTGTCGATGCCTTTATTGTTCACGTACAAGATCAGTTCATTGATATTAATAGATAATAATAGGGAATCTGAAAGATAAATGTGGTGTTGTCGCGCTGCGCACCTCAGCTCTCAGCGCGGCGGCGGCTTCGCGGAACGCATCGCCCACCATTGTCCGCCGCTAGCGCCTATTAATCCTGCTCGACGACTATCTATTATACTAATTAGACGCTGGAATTCGTTTTACAAAGACACGCCACGATTAATCTTCGCTGTTACCCTTCGGAATCTTTTTGCATTCTCCAAATTAGCTGCCGTATTAGTATACATCACAAATAATCATCATAAATATGTTAAATGTCCAGAAAATTGGAAAAACAATACTGGAACAGTAAGACTGTCGCTCACATTGATTTTGTGTAACGAATACAAGGCGTAAACCGACTTTGATGCAATAACTCGGCCGCGGTCCGCAGCCAGCGGCGAGGCACATCAGTGGCGCATTACCTAGGGCATACATTACAGCGGCACGTTCCTGGAAGCGCTAATTAGGCGCGCGGACACGCTGGTGCCGGTCGCCGCTCGCGGCCACACTTGCGCCCTGATTAATGAACGCGGTAATTACGAGATGCTTGTCGTCCCGCACCCCGCACTCCGCACCCCGCACCCCACACAGGGCTGTACATTCTTCGAGAGTAACGACGAACATGTTGCAAATCGCAAACATAATAGATGAGTTAAGATTATAATTATTTAAGGCCAGTCGTGCTGCTCGAGCGGGGACGGTCTCTAGCACTCGCTGTACGCGTGTGACGCATCTTCAGAGGGCGGCAACATCGGTTGGCTTCTTGGGATCACCACGATTGAATTAAATACTGCCGTCATGTTATTATTGTGTTGGAAGCATTTTAAATGTCATTATTTGTGGCTCAATAGATATATCGTAATTACTACGACGTGGTGAGCATGTGTGCGATGAATAAAATCGTTTAAATTTATTCCGCTAGGACGGGCCGGGGCTGGGGCCGGGACGGGGGCCGCGGCGGCCGGCGAGAGTCGGCGCGGGCGGACGCGATTCGTTTCCAATTGCACCGAGCGCCGGCAACGCACAAAAGACCTCAATTTCAACGCAATTACAAATCTGTTAATTGCATGGCAAGAAATCGGCGTTACACTTTCACGGTCACGGCGGCCACATCAAAGAGTTGCGGACAAAGGGAGGGGGTGACGTAGGGGTAGCGCCCCTGCGCCGGCCGTCCACCCTAGTTTATATTATTATACGCACGGCTACAACATGTGCATCTATTCGGGATGCTTATAGAATTTGCAATGGTCGAACGAGTCATTCATGATTAAAGACAAAATTTTTCATACCCACAATGTTAAAAAAAAAAAATAGATTTGAATGTTTGCAATTTTTAAAAGGATCTCACGATATCAACGTCCGGCGGAGAACTTTATTTATCGCAAGTAGAAAGAACTCAGAAAGTGAACACCTTTCATACGTTGTCGTTCATCTTCAACAGTGCGAAGATAATAATCTTCTTTCGTAAAAGGAAAACCAAGCGACGGAAGTACTGCTCTCGCCGTCTCTTCTATTGATATATTGCTCGTGCCTCTGTGACTTAACATGTGACATTCAAGAACAAATACATACAAATGTTATTACAAACCGATATAAAACTAACAAAACTGCGACTTCACAGGGTAGGTCGCGCGGCGCGTGGCCAATGCATACCTCGCGCCAGATCGCGATTCAACACCTGAGTACACTGCACCCCTGCCCGCAGCGCGGGGCCCGAGGCTGCGCGCTATGGATAAGGCTTCCAAAAGACAATTATAACTTGCATTAAATTTATTTTTTGGCTGCATTCATACACGATCTAGGAAATTACTACTACTGTAGCAGCGTGTATCGGGCTCACCGTAGGACATTCCTAAAAAAAATACAGGATATTCTGTAGGATTTGGGTTGGCACTTTCTTCAATTCCTAGTTAATCACATTCTCCAATTCTGGCGACCTCCTGACAATTCGATGCCACATTCAACTAATTTGGATTAGTACCAGAGGTCAAAATGTTATCGCCACGGTGTAGGTACTTATTACTTACTGCGTTGTCGCAACACGGGTAGTTATCTGTAGCAGTATTTGTTAACGACTCTGTTTTCTAAATAGCAGCCAGTATTATTAACAATGTGCCCGAGATACAACCAGCACAATGCTTTGGTAAAACAGAAGTATAAAACATTTGTTACAAGCCTCCTCCATACAATCGTAGCCAGTTTAAAACAGATTCGATCACTGTACTATAACATTAGGGGGTGGGCACACAAAAAATTGTCACAAGAACAATTACACGGCATCTGTCGCTGCTGGCCGCTGCCGTGCGCCCGCGCGCGAGGGATTGAATTTATGCTGATTGGATTTACACAGCGCCCAGAGGTGAGCGGGGAATAAATTAAACGCTGCGTACACATGCACTGAATGTGTTAGCAGATGACTCATCGCCGCGATGACGCCGAACGATGTGTCGGCGAACAAAGAGATCGACCCTTTAATGCTAAACGGCGCCCGTTACTGACGAAGTACTCGCTAGTAATTGAAGATGATGATATTTGACAAGAGAAGTAGCTTGAGAACCATCTGTGAATCTTTATATCAAACTAGAGCAAGCTATTCCGTGCATAAACATTTCGCACGCCTGAAGTACTATAGAAATCTACTATCCGATACTTACACGATGTCTAATCGAGTTGTTCCCGAGACTTCCCTCGCGCTGGCAAAGACCTGCAGCAGCAAGGCCGCGCCCGGAAGCTGGCCGGCGGCCAGGCGCGCGGCGGGCGCGGCGTGCGCGGCGGGCGCGCGGGGTCGCCGATAGCGCCCGCATCGCTCCTGGCACTTACCCGTTAATATTATATCGGATATCCATAATCGAATATTTGAGAGGTCAAGCCCGTTCCGACGTACAGCTGTTTAACATTTAACTTTTTGCCAAATATCCACGAACAGATGTTTATGTGCTTATTAAAAGTTATGCGCGCGATCGCTTCGCACACCGCGCACACTACTAAAACGGATTGGAAGTAGTATGAGCAATGTAACAAAACGTTTTAACTCGTTATGACAACTAGTTGACAAAGAACGATAATTTTAAAATGCCAAAACAATTTATAGTCTTTACTAGAAGTGGAAATTCATTGATATTTTTAAATGCATTGCGAATTTCAGTTTATTTTTGTCGGTTGTCAAATTTTCCGCTCATTAAAGCCTACATCCTGCGCCTCCAGGTGGCAGGACGCGCGGCTGCCGGCCCGGAATCCCGGGAACGAACACAACACCCCTTTAAAACAATATTAAGCAGCAGACGTAAAACGGGAATAAGTCATGTTATTTTAAAATCGGTACCTTCCAATTAGGGTAGAGCTTGCAGAAACACGGCGGCGGCGGTACAGTCACGACAGAAATACAAATAAAGACGTTAAATTTAGAGCCGTGCGGTTAGCGCACCTGGCGCCGAGAGCACGCGCCCTGCTCTGTGTGCGACTGTACTCTGCATATCACACAGAGCTCGTCCAATACCCTGAGAGGTAATTATATAGTTGGGATTAGGATCATATTGCACTTACAGTTGACGACCGAATGTTAGAGATCACTAAAGATGTTGCTGTTGAAAAAAAAATGCCAAGGGATTGGAATCGTGAGGTCGTCTTCACAATTTTTATTCCAAGTCCTGCATTATTCTAGTACCGACTGCACCCACCACGAACAGTTCAGCTTGAGGAATACATTTAATCCATGTAATTTTGAGTCGCTAGGTGCAACATGAAAGTGGTAATATCAGCTCTTTGTTGGGTAAGTATTGGTGTATTGCTCCTAAATACCTTCAGTGTATTTATTCCGGTACTTTTCCCGGGAACCTGCCGCCCCACGCGCCCCTCGTGCCACCCGCGCCCCACGCGCCCCCTCCGCTCGCCCTACCAACTTCTTTCTAAGCGCGCCGCGGCTCGCAGTACGCTCGTCTACAGATGTTATTATTTGCACATTCAATTGGCGGTTTTCTTTTTATTTCGTTGACTGTACTTTCTCTTGGTACTCCACGCCCTGTACACTGCTGAATTACAGTTTCTACAAAGGTTTTCTTTAACTCCTTGTTCGTTTAAAATTTTTGTAACAACGTTTTCCATGGCGACCACTAGTCTTTTTGAAGCGTGGTGATAAATTTATAATAAACACTGAATTCTCACACTTCCTGTAGCCAGACTCGAGGAACTTGTAAGCCAAAGATACTCCGCTGCGCACGCGCCGGCCGCTCGCTTTACGGTCACAGCGAACCGAAACGTCCACCTTGCCTGACGTGTGTCATAAAACATAATTGATTAACGCGCAAAATTTATAACCAGCAATTAATTATTCAGTCGCAGTTAATTATTTGTCAGTAATGGCACGCGTTTGTGGGTATATGGTTTAACTTATTTTGGTTTAGTACCTGTAAAATTATGTTGAGTTACGGCACAAGAAATAACTCACACTGCGAGGAGTCGCCGGCAATACATAAAAACTTCAATAATTAAAGCCGATTACATGGTTCGATGTTATTTTGCCTATCCCGAGAGCAAACAATCTAATTTGCAGTTTGTTTCAAAAGTGAGATGTTCCCGAACTGCACAAGATCAATAAAACATGTAAATAAATTGATCTAACGCAAAATGAACACTCGCAGGAAGATACCTCAAATTTTGAGAACAGCAATTAAAAGTGGCCAAGACGGAGCATTAATATTTGATAACACAATTAATTCGCGAGAGCCTCGTAAAATTTTCAATTTGGCGGCAGAGAAAGTTTCACCTGATAAACGTGAAGTTAGGTGCAAAGGAAAAGACCCCGCAGATAAGCGCGCGCCGGTAATTACATCAGGCTCGCGGCCGCGCTCTTTGAAATTGGAACTTAGTTCATCGTTCATTTCGCCACTTCTTTACCTCTCTTTAAATTACACCAATAAACTTTATTTAAATAACGTTTTCTAAATTGAGAACTATATAAAATAAATTGTATACGTGACCCGGAGAGGTGGTCGGAGATTATACCTCTTGAAATGTAGCGTCGATTCTTTTTTTAGTTTTATACATGTTATGCAGCGGCAGTAACGGTATGTTGCCAATATTTGACTTCAGATCATGTAACGTGTAGTAAAAACACTCAACAGTCAATTGTACAACATTAATTTACGGAGTGTAAATAAAAATGTAACGCGGGATCCCACCGGAACGATCTCGGCATCCGCCGCGCGCCGTGCCTGGAATACTTTAAGGTGAGCGCCGCGAACAAGCGCGTGTCACGTCTCAATGTAAACATGATTATTCTGAAATAATACGCTGCAGCTGTTCACGGCTACACACATAGCTTATTATGTTGTCGATGCGAGTCGAATGGAGCGTGGAAGTGGCGATATAAAAATGTCATCGTTTTGGTGTGTTTGAGTGTAACGTGCAGTGTCGCAGTCGCAATGTCAAGGTGTCAGTGCGGTTTACGCTCGTCTGTATGCAATTAATATTTCAATAGAACTTCTACAACACGGTGTAATAATACTTAAGTACGTACACAACTTCTTACCTACTACTGTACTTATGCTCGTCTCGTTATTAACGAGGTGTTAATACATCGAATAAGATTTATACCTGCCGTCCCAGACGAGCGCCACAGCGCCCCCACTATTCGATCGCGGACGCTATAACATCTGTCACACGTCAAAATTACTTGCTAAATTAGCGCTCACCTTTACAAAACAATTCCTAGACTATAAATCGTTGACACCTCGGACTGTCGACGCGTTCGCCGTCGCGGTATCGTCACGCGACGCGCCCCGCGTTCCCGCCGCGATCCCGGTGCGTTCCTGTTGCGATCCTGCTGCGTTCCTCGGCCGCGCAGCACCAAGGTGTGAACGATACGTGTCCAATTAAATCTCATTCGCGCATTGATCACTTTTATTTGCATTGCAGCAGCTCGCTCGTGTTGTGTCGGCGCCGCGCGACACAGGACTCGAATTAAAAGGGACATGGGAAGGCGAGATTTCTAATTACTTCCTTTACAATAAGAAAATAGAAATGTCGTGCTTCAGTCTGTCCTCCAACAGGCAGGTAAACTCTGTCGTTACTACACTCAAAATAATATGACTTTGATCGATTTCGTACAATTTTAATGTTTACATCCAAACATATTTAACTATCCGTCAATAAAACCATTAACGTGTGGTAAAAAAATAAACTTTTTCGCTCTTATTTTCAAAAGTAAACAAAGCGATACTAAACGTTCGTGATGAGAACTTTCAGGTTTTAAACAATATAAACATTGTGAGAAATAGTCCAAATAATGTGTTCAGTGGGAAGGTGCCGGAGCGCCGGAGCGCCGGACCGCAGGTGTGGATGCCTTGTGCAAATAGAAGAATAATAAAATCTAATCAACGCGCCCATCGCGAGCGGAAAGCAAAATAAATAGATTTAGAACGAAAATAAACACGCGGCGATCGCGTCCGGAGCGGGGCCGGGGCCGCGCCTCTACATTACCTGTTCGCCTTATTGAAATCTTTGATGCGTTTGCGCTTGGTCGGCGTACCTAGCGCGACTCGCCGCTCTTCGTGCTTTACCTATATAGCTATTTCAACAATCACGGATCGCTATACACCTTGCATCACAGCATGCAATATACATACGCAAACATAGATTTTACACTTACAAACTGTCATAGGCTTAAAATGTAGTCAACGCTGTCGGAGTACCGTCTTGCCTACGCGTCGCCGAGCGAGTGCCTCGACCCGCGCGAACGACAATGTTCTACCGTATTGCTAACAAATTCATATGTTTATTGGAGCGAAGTTGGGTGGACGAGGAATTTACGAATGCCTTATAACCTTAAAACTACACAGGCAGCTTTGTGTAACGTATGTGTTTCCGCTGTCATAGACATGTTGAATGCCTTTTATTCTCTCCAAGGAGACTGCAGTGATAATAATTACAATATTCCTGTACCTAGCAGACGGTTTACTAAAAATGAGAAAACAGTGTAGCCTAATACCAAGGCGAGTGAGCCGGCGTAGAGGCGCGAGCAGTCGGGCCATGTGTTCGGTGTCGGGCGCGCGCCGCAAGCCGCCGCAGCTCGGCCGCAATCACCGTCGCCTACCTGCAAACGTATTTTTATATCGACTATTTCTAAAACATTTAACGCTTGTTGCCTTCGGTTAACGTCTACATTTTATTACCATCGATAAAAATGTTTCCGATTTTAAATTATTTTCGTCTTTTTATCTGAATACCGGCCGGGCTTATTGCAATGTAGTTGTAAGTTTTGTGAGGAATTAGCGAACAACATTTTAACAGATTAATCTGATTTAATAATGGCCTGACAAATAGATGCCATTCGAGGCCGGCTATTCAAAGACGCCACTTATCTATCATGAATGTAACTTACTAAGTATTTTGGTCTAGGTGCATAAATGAATGCCCTGTTTAGTTAATCGGAAGGCATCAAGTGAAGACATCACTAGTAGGCAGAGTTAATTTTGCAGGCTAGTTCACCCGTCCACGACGCTGCAATACTGTATGGACGCGCAATTAGCCACCGATGAGTGACGGTTTACTTTCATGGAGACACTATTCCTGGCGGCGACCGCACGCCCATTGCTTAACTTTACGTGTTCTAAATCGCCAATAAATTTAATTTTTCAAATATGCGGTGGTTTCTTCAGTATTAAAAGGATTAGTATTGGATTACTGTATTGAAGAAAGTAAACCACCGTTTTCTGTAAATAATTAATCGAGGCGTTCAAACCAATGAAACTAAATAAAAGGAATATTTCGTTTGAATAAATTTGCAAGTTTATTAACATTTCCCATAACATATTCGTCCTGTTTGCAGCTACCTTTTAAATGTGTTAGTTGATATTCAGAAGGAGCCGAACCAAAAGAGAAAACAAGCTCACGTACGAATACGAACCACTTAAAATTCTTGCTTAAAATCCTAATTGCGTAGAGCTCCGGCCGCTTCAGCTGCAGCTAAATGTTAATAGCTATCGATAAATTTACAAGGAATTAGTTTACACATGTGTGACCAAATCTAAATCCTCGCTATATTGCGGAAAAATATGAAACTAGGTAGCGTACATTAGAAATTCATGTTATAAAGGAGCGATTGAAGCGCCCCCAGGCCAGGATTAATAAAGCCGTAATCAATGATTCCTATCCTCATCTAACAAGGAATTCATTATATTACTTCATTTACTGTTTTTGTTATATTTAAAGACAATTGGTAATTTTTTAAAACAACTCTCCGTGTCGCACTTATCGATATGTCGCAGGGCGCGCGCACAGCCCTACGCGCGCGAACACATTAAGGTTGTCTCAAAATGAAATTATACAACGATCCACCTCTATACTTGTAATAATACGCTGTTAATTCTCTGTAAATACTCATTTACAATTACCAATCGTAAAACGACCCTCGCACGCTTCAAATAATGTTCAAATTCAAGCAACAATTGCGGATTCACCGTTTCAAAGTTAAAACAACCTGTTTCACGCGTCAGTTAATTCCCTTTTATCTCGAGGTGACAAGACGTGGTTTATTATTTCTGCCTGTGCCGGTGGCTGCTACGCGTGACGTCGCGGGCATAGATTTAAATTGAGGTTTTGTCTTCCATTCAGCCGCGCCGCCGGGCGAACACGCGACTCAGATGAACGCACACGTCACGTCCCGAAACAGATGATTTAAATGAAATAACACGTCTGTTAGTTATCACGGTATATTACATGATACTTTCCCCACTATTTCTCTTTAATTTACCTAATTTTTTAAATGCTAAAATTCTGCGGGACGGATTCATGGCCGTCTATGTTTTTGATGATTTTGAGTAATATGCCCTGAAAGTAAAGCTGTTTAAAGACATCGGAGTAACTAAATGTCCGCATCAACGTGACGTGCTGAAGAGTAATTTAAAAATAAACATGGTTAACGAAATGATGCATTGTCCCGCGGCTCGTAACTCACAGCTGGACGCGTCTGCGCGTGTTGCATAACAAGAACACTGTGACGTCCTGCATGATTTAGCCGCGGCGTCTCCGCGTCGACAATGCATCATGCCGCAAAGGTTTAATGGGAATGCTTATTTGCGCCTCAGACCGATACTGGGAAACAATACACTTTAAGATTGGTAGAGCCCGCATCCGGTATCTGCATGTGCCCGAATATTCCGCTCTAATGATACGCTACCAGGATCACACAGAGGACAGGCATCGACTGGAAGTAATTTAGCATTTCGTCTGAAAAGTGCCAGTGCTGCCAGTACTGGAGATTAAATTTTTATTCTCTCCCGTTTTCACCGTTTTCTCATAAGAAAAAAAGAAGAAATTACTAATGAGACTCGCTGACTTTGATCTCTGGAGCGCTCTGAGTGGAGCATAGATGGGAAAGGAAACAGACTTAGAGTTGTGATCAACTAGTTCGTCGAGGCCAACGAGGTAAACATCGACTAGATGCTTTAGTGAACTATTTATACGGCGGCGGTCTGCGCGCACAGATTTACTTATTCTAATGAAGTATTAAACTTACAACTTCCGCGTACATTTCCCCAACACGGACGATACGGTTCTGGGAAAGGCGATAGTACTTACAAGCGACCGCCGGCAACCTGACAAATCACCAGAGGAAACATCAAAAGACCAAAATCGCGAGCTCTAGGAAAAACGAGCGCGGCGAGAGCGCGGTTACGCGGCGGGCGCGGCGGGCGCGGTGGTCGTGACAAATCTGCGCCATCCCCGGCTACATTAGCACCTGCTTAGCAAATCCTCGGCGCAGTCAATAGCGCGCACAATTTGTACACGGTGACAGGCACTAAGCCGCCTCCGCCGCCGCCGCCTCGCCGGTGTACACTCACAACACTATTAGTAACCATTAGTCCGCAGGCAGCCTAAGCTCGCCTAATGAAGACTGATCGAATATTAATTCAACAGGTTACCGTCCGCCGGCCGCTCATTAGCTATCGATATAACTCGTCTGCTGCCCTGTCCCTGATCGCGCCGCTCCCTCTCTCTCTCTCTCTCTCTTACAGTGTCATCAATTCTAGTTAAAAGTAACATACACAAGTTTCTATTACAATCTTTCAAATGTAAATTGAACTTTCTTTCTTCGTCATTACGTCACCAATACAAGCAACACTAAGTACAGCTCCGAGCGAGCCTCGTCACAAACTTAATGAAACTACGAGTCTTATTATGTTCCGCAGCGGGACTCTAAAATAAGAGCAGCATTAAAACAAAAGGGAAGCTGACAAATTGCAATAAAAGCAAAATGTACCTGAAAGATGTGACGCTAAAAATAGTGAACAATAGCAGTAAAAACAATGGGCGCGGACCCTCGCGCGGGGCGCCTCGTGTGCGCCGTTTATTAATAATGGAGCCAAGCGGCGAGCGCGCGAGGTGGCGAAAATATCGCATTAACATGCCTCCTGCGGCACCCACGGCCCACGGTATGCGATTATAATATGGAAAAAGCCAATACTTCTGACTCAAGTGCTCGCGTATGGTCTATATTCTTATACACACGCATGGTGCTTGCATTTGATCTAATTTAAGAAGCCTACGTGTAATAAATGTGCCACTGGAAGACACTGTGCTTTGATGGAAGTTTATGTTAAATTGAACGAATTGAGCTCCTAACAGACTGACTGCCTCAGTGGGGATTGGTGTCCCTAATCGATTTAGGAATACGAAATCATACTAAAGTATTTCAATAAAGCCGTAGGACTCTGTATCGATATCAAGTGCAGCAGTTTTAATCAAGTTTTTTTCAGTTCAATAAAGTTTTTTAAATCTCCGTAAACAGTCAATCTTTGTATGTACTTGCGTACAAGAAAAACATTGTATAGATCATATTTCGAACGTGAATTCTTTGCTTTAACAATAAGCTAACATTCGCAGCGGAAGGTGCACGAGGCTGACAATGTGAGCGCACCTCGCAGTCGCGGCGCGGCGAGGTCGGGCGGCAGCGCGGCCGCACAAAGCCGCTTCCTTGTCGTCGTCGGCGGAGACGCGAACACGACTCCCGGACGCGCATCACGGCATGTTTAGTTGGAAAAGTGTGGAAACGGCTTGTTGTGATAATTATAATTAGCGCCTAAGTCGCAACTAATTATGAGGATATTTTTTTATCACCACGTCGGTAGCAGAAATTTCCTTTCAAAAATGCCAACGATTATCAACGAAATGATGAATGAATGAATGAATGAATATCAATGATTGCTCTCATTTTTATAGTCATTGCCGAACCGTTCCAATGTATTATTTTGCCCACAGTAACCTTATCCGAGGTTACGATAATTACAGAAATTCTGTGCCTATTAATGTCACAGTTAGAAGAACAAAGCATAAGAGCACGTGATGTTGCAAACGTGTCTGAAATAATGAGAAGTTCTCTCCGTACTAGCTGTACACAGACACGCCCGCGGCTGATTATATTTAGCGTTTGCACCTAGGAAGTTCATTAAGGGACTATTTCGCTAATGTGCAGCAGCTCTAATTGAGCAGTTACCGAGCGAATTTGTCGCGATTCCATCCAGCGCCCGCCCGCCCGCCGGCCCGCCCGAGCGCCCGCCCGCCGTGTGCGCGGCACGAGGCTCACTATCTTATTTGTAATTAACAAACATGTCTATTACAAAAATGTCAAAGGATGCGATTTAAGTCAGAAATGAAAAACATTTTGATAAAGAAAGTAAAAAATGGATAAAGATTTTGTAGCATCCATTGTATATTAATATTTAAAGTGTACACAAGCCGGCAGATTCCCTGGAGCAAGTTCTCTCCTACTTAGAAGCAGCAAACATAAACAATGTCGAACGCTGGCAGTAAATCGCGGGGCGCCGAGAAATATGCATATAAATTATCAAACTGAGTATAAAACACAGTGCACCGCATCGATGTATGGACCCGTCGCGCCGCCGCCCTCAGCGCCACCTCACTTTTCCTAACTCAATACTTAGCAATGTCCCTTGAAGATGTTTATAATCCTTTCAAATTTATTTATATATTATAATTATCATAAAATGACCACTACATATTTTCAAAGCCTAACAGCGAGAAGTACTTACCAATAGCAAGTGAGAACAAAATTTTGTTAGGTCCTGAAACCTTTGTGAAACGGACGTTAGCTGTATTTCGTTCCGTATAGGTTTTCTTTCTCCGTCGATGGGCAATTTATCTTACGACTAACGTTTAAACCTCGCACATTTTATAAAACGTTCTCTAAGTGAGGTGCGGGCCGGCGGGGGGCGCGGCGACCGCTGAGTGGTTTCGCATGTCGCCACCTCAGGCCGCGGGGCGCCGGTGTTCTTACACTTAGTTTTTTCTCACTTCTAGGTGATACACGCGATTGCTTTCCGAGTGCCGCGTGTAATGGTAAAACGTTACATTGTTTTTTTCTGTCCACAAATTGTCATATAAGACTAATTTAGAGATGCTGGTGGTGGATGACCATGGGTATCGGTGAACTCTTTTTTTTTATATTCTCCTCCTTGTTAGCCCAGTTCATATAAAACATACACTACTACAACTCAATGTCAATTATATCAGAACTCTTTCCCAAAGCAGGTACCGCCTGCGCGGGGCCGACAGAACGACCAAACAATTAATTACTGTAATGCACCATGTCGCGGGCGTCTATGAGCAGCCAGCAGTACAAGCGGCCGACGCGGGTATGTTTCTGTATCTGTGATTTAAGGATTATAAATATAAGCTATAAAATTTGCTATAAATGTTCGCCACCTGTTTGATGAATATTTTATTCAAATGAATCCTGAAGCTTTCGAATTTCGAGCTACGATAAAAGTACTCATCATCATCACCAGCCCACCCTTCACCCTGGGCAGGGTCGGCACATGTATACTGTCTCATACAACTCTATCGGCCGTTAATCTCAGTTCCCTCCCTTCTGGCGCATTTCCTCCTTCACATAATCTACCCACATGTTATCCGGTCTTCCGCACCTTCGGAACCGTGTTATCACTTTTTTGTATAGGTACTAATCATCTCTACATACTACTCCAACCGATTGCTTCACAGTTTCTCTATCACAGGCGCAAGCTGAAGTGAAGTTCTAAGTTAAAGACATACAAAAAGTGTGTTAATTTTGATTATTAAGTACAAATAACAATATTACATGGCTTGTCAGTTCCGCGCTCGCAGCGCGACTACGACACTGTCGCCACGCCGTTATCGTTGGTTTGGCTCCGTGTGTCTGAAGTCAGGAGTACATGGCTGCGGTTCCGTGATGTAGTATGTAGTATGTAGCCGCGTGTATCTATGCATAAAATAATCACAGAGCGTGCCTGACGCCGAACTAAAATCACACCCTCTGTATTCATAGTTTGATTTGATAATTAGATGCCAGCCGGTTATGGCGAATGCTTATTTGGAATACAAAATCCTCGCGGAATTAATGTGAATGACGCTGCAACTATCTCATAGACGTGCGAAGTGCGGCGGCGGCGCGTGTCCTCAATTTGTTTGTAGGCGGATTAAACAGTCATATTAAATCCTCGCACAGTGTAGCTGTGTGCAGTGGGACAACGGTGACGTAATGCTCACCATCATTTCATTTTCATCACCAATATGACCATTTACTGCCTTAACATAACTTGTAGCGTCGGATTGGTCCAAACATTCGTACTTTCATAATTTGAATACAAATAGTACAAGACACCGTTCTTTTTTTACAAAATAGAGATTTGTGTGTCAACGTACTGATGTAAGTAATGTCGTAAGTAACTATAAGTTATCTAAAGCCAACGAGTACTGACGAGTCAGCAACGAACTATTGTTTTCCTACAGTCCACCGTTAAACTGTACTGTTAATGAAGTTGATACTGCATTGTTAAAAATACACTTTGATAAAATAGTAGACATGAAGTGGTTCTTCTGTTTGTTGTAGGCTACGCGGCGGGTTCCCTCAATCGAGTAGCGGTGT
>JAODUI010000031.1:250634-277303 GCA_027563995.1 Papilio gigon
CCTAACCTTTTTTTTTTTTTTTTTTTTTTTTTTTTTTTCATTGCTAATAACTCTACCCACCTTCCCCCCGGCGTCTTTAGTGGGGTCGTGTCTGGACTGGCGCGGGGAGCGGAGGGGGGGGGGGGTCACCGGAAAAAGTCAAATGAACGACGAGTCCAACCGATTGCGGCTGATTTAACACCGATAGAGGTTAATGAAGCGAAAGTTGGTCGGTAATCAGATTAAAAAAAACTTGGCAGCAGCGCACCGCATCGTATGTCTCTCATTCATCACTGGTGATCATTAATTATCTATAAATAAATAGGCTGTCTGTACGTCCGGCCACTACTATTCCGGACAAATACTATTGTTGATCCGAAATAGTCTATATTTTAATTTTGTACTCTTATACCGCTGTGGTTCGGCGCACGAGAAGACAGTATCAAAAATGATATTAATGTGCATATTTAATTTATTTCAATACTTTAAAAATCAATAGTATTGATCATTGTTTTTTTTAAAGTTATCAAGTTCATAAAAAACCAAATCCTTGAACCCGGCAGTAGCACTGTTCGGTGTAGCAGCTGTTTGGTCTAGCCCGGTCAACCCACACATGCCACATGAGTGGTGCAAACTGAGTCCAAAACGTTCCCGGACGCCAGAACATAAATAGATGTGTTACTTGAGCACTCGGCCAAACAAGATCGTCGTGACAAAGAAGAAAAAGTAATACCGAATGTATACAGAAATTATTAAAACGATTTAGATGTGTACCAAAATTTTATTTGACAGCCATTATTGTAAAATTTCTGAAGCTTTTCTAAACTCAATGTATACTTTTCTTATTAAAGCAATAAGCAGCGACATTATATTAAACGCCACAATAACACTGATGATCCATACACAAGGCAGTGAGCGCGCCCGTACAGGAGGACAAGCACGGGGACACGCACTGGGCGGATTGGTAACAAGACGTGCTCGTCGGTGCTCCGGCAGCTAGAATATACGTGCAAAATGTTATACAACGTTACACTGGAGCGAGTCGGACACACGTGGTGGTGCAGCTACGGCGGCCCACGAACTCTCCGAGGTACAGGGGAACATGCGCTCGATGCGAGGTCTTCAATGCGAGGGTAAGGGTGCCTACACGATGAAACTGTTTTCAATGTGTCATAAACCAAGTTATAAAAATTGCGCTGCCGCAACTATTATGATGATGAAGTCTCCCGTTACTCTTTTAGCATAGGTCAAAAAATAAATAAGTTTGAAATAAATTCTTACACGAAGATGTCAATGGTATAGCATCCGACTGGTGCAGGGGGACCGGAACGCCGTAGTTCGCAGCGAGCGCGGCAGCCACCAGCGCCGTCAGTAGTAGGAGGACCTTCATTATTCGCTGTCGGGTGCCTTGAGCCGTGTGCCAACTGCGGAGCGTCGCCGGTCTTAAATACCTGATTATCAGCTTCATGAAATTCGAGACGCGAAGAGATTTGTCACGCCTCGTTACTAACCGTTATCGCATAGCGAGGTTGATTTGACAGCTCTTGCGTTCACCTTATCAATAAAATGCCGTTGAAAATTATTGAAAGTTTAAATTGACTGTAACGTATTACAATGATACATGAGAGTCACGTAAAAAGTAGTAATTGCCCTGAGGACCGGAGAAGGAAATAACAACCACCAATATCAAGACTTCCGAGGATTATCCTACTCTGAGGGTACAATAGTTATAGAAAACAGACTGCACAGTTGCTCCAAAATATTTATTTCAGTTTATGGACGTATAAATATAGAAACATTATATGCCACAGTTGCATTGTCCGTTGACGCAGTTGGCGACGTTTGCGGAGGGGCACTGCGCCTCGCACGCCGTGCTGCACTCTTCGGGCCTGCTGCACGTTGTCATACGAACAGCCGCTGGAAAATTTGACCAATGAAATTTCATAGATGTAAACTGTAGTGCATTCACTAGCGACTGAAGGACATATGAGAAAGTTTTTATACCCAGTTTTACTTTTACACTGCAAATTATGAATACGACACTATTTTTAAAGATCACTAGGATGAACAGTGGTACAGCCCAATATTGTACTCTAAATTCATATAGCTGAATATAAAACTATCTATAGACTTAGTTTCGAGCCCATCGGGAGATCTTCTTAAGGGTGAGTGGGATCGATACTATAGCGCGTTCGCGGACTGTCGCTGACTATACTGCACTAAATATTATGTACCTGAGACAGGAGCAACGGGGACTGCAAAGGTGACAGGCGGGGCGACGTTGCTGGCGGAACAGACCGCAGCCAGCGCGACTAACACAAGCATCGTCCACTCCATACTTGCTATCCTAGTGACGTCCGCAGGCTGTCAGTTCCTCTCAAAACTCTCCTAATATACTAACACTCAGCGACCGTCACTAATTTCGAATCAATAACCAATTAGTCAAATGAAATTCTTCATTAAATTCGTTTGTAATTCAAAATTAAAGTGCAATCGTTCTAATTTCAAATTAATAAAATGTAAGGGCTGTGCCAAACTGTTCCATAAATTATTTGTCTTTAATTAGTAAGATGGAAGTGAAGGCTGCGGTTTCGTAGATAATGAACATCATCAGATCACATTTAATGAGATGTCAGACTGAGAACAGTGCGGGTAATGTTCGATCTAGCTGTTCTCGAGTGTTCTCGATATTCACGGGATCTCCAAACATTCTACTCATTTTGACGAAACGCCTTTAAAAATAATTTCATCCCTAATTTGTAATAAGACGACAGTTCCTTTGTAGTAAAAAGTTATTAATAGAGATTTCGACACGAGTGGCAGTACATCTGCGGAGGCCCTAACTGTACGCGAGCCCTGACAATAGACGTTGAAAAGTGTCACTTCATTAAAAACTGATTTTAATAAAAACCGGATGAAATTAGTGCGTGCTTTCAGGCGTGCGTTAATTAGGTCGACGTTGCGTTCTACCAACTAAGCGATTTTTAGCATAAAACAGTAAGTGGTACAATATCAGATAGGAATGTTAACGATAGTAATTTTTCTTACTCTAGGATATTGCTCGGAACACTCCTGACTCGTGGAAAGCAAAGGAAGGACAAGATCCATGTAAATCATAGTCATAGTATTTTGTGTCTAAGAGAATGCAACCAAGTGCGCAGTTTATGTTTGACACAGTATGGACATTGCAACTTATCAACCATGACGACCTCATCGTCCTCTAAACGCGCCCGCTAACGAATCTCTCTAATTTCATTCATAAAACTCCTTTTATTATCACCAGGTATATCAATTGTTTACTGAGTTTACATAGAAATTTGTATAGCTTTCACTTAGTATGAATATTGCTAATGTCGCACATTAGCTGCCAACAATAACTTATTGTTTACGTGAATTACGAAAACTTCTCTGCAACCCTTCTAGAAGACAGAATGTGAACGAGTTATAACAAGACTGTTTGAACCACTCAAACCATTGGTCCAAGTTCTCGAAGTGATCTCGACCATTGTCTCATTAGACGTTAACAAATTCAACAATAGACGGTTAGCTTCCTGTCACTATGAAGCACGTTTGATGTCACAAGTGACGGAAGGCGGTGCAGGAGGGGGGAGGGTGGCGGCGGGCCGCCGCTCCTCCCGGATCACCGCGAACAAAGATTTTACTAAGAGACAAAACATGCTTACTTAAGGTTGTTACCTTCTTGAACACATAGGATGTCCTTTTTTTATTAAGACCAGCAATTAGAAATTGAGAGTGTTCAACTCAAATATAATAGTAATAACACAGACGTGTTATTACTTTATTTATACTAGAGAGTAAGAACAGGTAGTGATATCGCCCTCATTCCCGGTGTGGCGAAAATCCAGAATTATTGCAGAAAAGTTATGGATATGGTTGCCTTCTGACTTTGATTACAAAACGCAGATGCGCTAGAGATGTAAGGCTGTTGGATTCCTGACGACTATGATAATAACACCTCTTGCTGATGGTTACGTTGTGTTATTATTATAACTATAGTCCAGTATAGTGAGTACAGTGTAGTTTAACCTCTTGTTCATCTACCAGTACCAACGGTAGATTAGAGTGGGTACTATGTTGTTTCGAATTACAAAATGTGTTATCGTGATCATACACGATTTTTACGTAATCAATTTTTACATCATAAACATAGATTCAAGTTGGCAGATAATACAATACTTAACCGCCAAGCTTTAAAATGAATTAACATCGCTAACATAACTTTAACCAAATTGACCTAATCAAAATGAGAACACGCTGTACAGCGCCCTCACCTCGCGCCATTGTGTCGCAGGCTGCCACAAGCACGGGCTTAGTTGGTAAAGTTTTTAATGAGCCCTCTCTTACCAAATAATAATACAGGTCATTATGTATTGCTTCGTAATCGCCCCCCCCCCCCCCCCTCCCTCCACTTGCTTAGAAATTACTACTAAGGTAACGTTAGGGTAATAGAGATAGCATTCTCTACATAATTTTAATCGAACTCACTCGATACACACGTGCACAATAAATCATGCCGCCATTGACGCATTTACAAAAAAAACTGGGGCCGGCGCGAGCAAAGAAGACAGGGGCAGGAAAATACCTTTCCGGCTCCTGTTCCAGAGGCCCATAGATTGCAATTTAACCGAGTGGTGGACCGAAACAATAATAAATCACCCCATAAATCCAGCAGTCGCAGCTCGCGCCCATAACCGATCCCGCATACACTTCATTCGTCATTTCTTTATCAGCAAAAAAGGGCAAGCAATATCCACCTTCGGAAAAATGAAGGCCCGCCGCCCCACGACCTCTAAGACAACTATTTATCGCGGTAAAAAAACACAACATAAATCATTGTTACATTCTATCTGGCAATCTTTAAGGTGAGCTCCAGTAAATGAAATGGTACGATAATAGGGACCGGGAAAAACAACTTTATGTGCGGGAAATAAATGAAACACAACGGCAAGTGACAAGCAATAAGTATTATGGCGTTGATGATATTCAAAATAAATTAAAATTGTACGATTGTCGTACTCCAGCAGCGAAAATAATGCCTATAAAGTTACGGTATTCCCAACTAGGCGTTCTGCGCGGCATTAATGCCAAGTCAACATCCCTAATGGAGACCAGGAACTTGGGAATACCACGGCTCTCCCATTAGGTGGGGTCGAGGTCAGATCCGTTCACTACGATCGAATCTCGACCTTAGTAAACGGATTCATGTGCCAATGAAATATCCCACATACTTACATTAATTGACAGATAATGTGCATGCAGAGCCGTAACTGAAACTAATTTACGTTAACCGAATAAAAAGAAATTAAACTGCAAATTATTTCTTTTGATAAGGACACCTACAACCTACCAAAAGTGACGCAACCTTGTTCTAACACCTTCTTCTAACGCCTTCTTCATTTCTGAATTGTACACTGTTAATTTACTATCTTCAAAATTTGATAGTAAAACAAATTTGTCAAGACGAAGCAGCGCGCCGTAATCGACGAGCCGCGCAATTACCGCACGCGGCGCGGCGAAGATAAAACAAAGACTACCCCGGCGATACCCCGGCGATACCCCGGCAACACCCCGGCAACACCTCGCCGCCAGAGCTACCCCGCGACTTATTCACATACAAAGCCACTTGATGCCCGCAATTAAAATCTTAACATATAGGATTAATAAACACCACCTTCACTGCGGACGCGCTTCGCTTCATTATGAATTCTATATCGATAAATACGTTGAAATACAAAGAAAATTAAACAGGCCCACGAAAATGCATAGTACGTACAAAACGACTATTTTATCAGTTAGCATCTTTGTGTGTAAACTATCATTACCTGTATATTTTATTTGTTCCCAGACATGTACTGAATGCGGTGTCCAAGATTGGCTGTCATACGACATCGTCAACGCGAGTACAGAATTCATATCAGTTAGGACAATTTGTTCAATAACCACAGCTACATGTAACTGAGGGCCAAAAAATAAATTTGCTTAATAAAAAAATATCGTGTTAATTCATCGATATCGCTTAACACAACACTAGCAATCCCAACAAACATCGTTAAGAGAGAGGTAGGACGTCTTTGAATTAAATTACACCTCGCTAACTCCAAACAATAATCTTTAACATTTCTCCTCCCCTTCCCCCGCGTCCTCCGCCCCCTGTAAGCCTCCGACGACGTGCGGAGCGCCTTGCCGACTACAGATAGGCCGATAACGAGTGGTTTTATGTGTAAGGTGTATGACACACTATTAGCGTTAAGATAACAAAACATGCGCCGTACGACTCGGTTAAACTCCGCTGCGCAGACGACATCTGACGGACCAACTGTTATGTTTGCTTAACAACTTAGTTGGAACGTCATTTATATTCTAAGGAGGCCGGGCTTGTACGGAGAGATTAAAGTTACAATACTATAAAATTAAAATAAACAAACGGTCCTTAATAAAATTGACCGATCTCCCCTTGGGTTGAACTCGATGTCGGCCAGTAAGAGTTACGTTTGTGAAGTAAGTATTTGAGGCAGTTTTATGATTTTCTAAACAACGGTAATTTTTTTTTAAACAAAACAAAAGAACGTGAAAAGCAATGAAACGTTTACAGTACGAAGTGATTTGAAACATCGTGTTAGTATCGATGGGCAACATCAGCAGTTCATTTAAGGTATCGCTTGTTGACAAAGTCGGGCCTAACCCGTTACTTAAGCCGACCTCAATAGTAGTTGAATTGCTTAATTGGGCGAGCGATTCAAAAGGGCCCAACTATCTTAATTATTAGCAAGGTGCTTAAGGGTTGAATTTACGATGTGTTAATACGACCCGATACACGTCGCCCGCAATTGCTCCAACCCTTAAATTAAATTTACCTGAGGGTATGCGATCCCTTGTTGCCGGCATCAAGCTAAGTACTACAATGTATACCTAATGTAACATTTGTATGTGTGCAGTGCAAGTTTTGTAAGAAACGAAAACATTTGAAACATTGGACGAATATTTATTATGGTAGCATGAATGTAGACAGTGTTGGTTCCTATACACACGAGACGCTTAGAAGCAGAAAACAAACAAAGAAACGTAACAGTTTACAATGTTGATAGAATAGTCGAGATAAGGTCAACGCCCCCTGCAGTACCAGTACAGGCGCAAGCTGAGGAAGTACACGATCTCCGTGAAGCTGAGCACGCTGCAGCCCAGGAACAGGCCCGCCATGCCGCCCACGGCCACTGAAAGGCGATTGAAGGTCAATTCAATACGACTAGATCTTCCGAGATACGAAAGTATTTTAAATCATCACAACAAAATATTGATTACTTGCCGAGTACGTCAGTGAATCCAAAGATGATGTCACGCCGGTACCTCATGCGCGGGTAGGTGACGATACCCCACTGCAAGTTGGTGCCCAAGAACCACTCCTGCCGTGCCTGAGAGACACACTCAAATTGTATACTTATAGCTTCTTAAAGTTCCAAACGTTCAATAAATAATGACAAACCAATACTAACACTTGTCTGAATGACATAATTGATGTCGTCGCAGATCGGGTAGCACTCGCAGCTCACTTTCTTGTCGGTATCATCGCGGAGTTTGTAAAGTATATCTAAAATTATAGCTCAATACAATTTGTGAAGTGTTTTCTGTTTGCTAATAAAAGATTACATTTTGGAGATCGCGTACCCTTATAATTTGCCAAACAATGCAAACCGTCCACATCACAAGTTTTCTCGTCGCCTGTAAAAAATAAATAGCAATGTTTTATTTCGATAATCAATTACTATTTAAAAAGTGAATAAACTTGTTAGCGCACAAACTATCGGAATGATCGTTAAGAGACCAGGTTTACTCACGAATTCTCCTGTAGAAATGTGGAACACATCCACAATACTTGAGGCATAACTTAATTCTGCACTCCATGCGGCACAGAGTGTACGTGTAAATGGCATTGTGCTTCAGATTGTTCTCGTGAGGAAATCTACAGCGTCGCTGAGCGATGCTTAATCTGAAATATACACTACAGCTGCACAAGTTTTAATTTATTTGAAAAAAAAAGTTAAAAACGTCTTTCTAGCGCTTGTCGCTGGTAATAAGGGAGTTATGATAAATAATCAAATCATTTTACTTAGCCGCTTCCGCCGAAGTGTACACGGTCACAGCGGTCACATAGATCTTCATATAGAAGTTTTTCGATGATTGCTGATATTTAGTTGAAATGTCCGGCACTTCGTGCGGCCCATGAATGTAAACCTAAGACAGGGCCAAGAATGATAAGTTAAAACAACGCACTTACTTACAAATAATACAAACATTTCCTTAATTTAATAGAAGCAATGGAATAATGATAACAGTAGATAAAAGACTGGTAATAAAAGGGAACTAACACTGTAGGAAGCCGAGATGTTGATGAGCTGCGCGAACACCTCCCCGTCCAGGGGATGAATAAAAAATGTTTCATTCTCAGTTTTAACAGGACTCCACTTGTCAGTTGCTCTGTACCTGATACAATGACAAAACTCATAAAGACATAAGGCTTAACAAAAGTGTTACGTTATGGACAAACTCACGTGGGAGAATTGTAGATGGCGACTTTAGAGTTGAAAGAATAACAAAGACCCATCTCAGTGACGGTGGGCACGAGGCCGAGGGTGACCCCGGCGGCGCCGATGTTGATGTCCGGCTTGAAGTCCGGCGCGAGCTCGAGTACAAGCCGCATGTAGTGGTCGGCCGGCACCGCCCGATAGCGCGGCAGCGACTCGAACGATTGGAACGTAGAATTCGCCAGCGCCTTTATGAATTCTCTCAGCATTGATTTGTCAACGTCTTCAGAATTTCTAAGTACGTCCAAACAATACATTTATTAATACATATTGATAAGGGATAAATTCATGGAGCGGGATCCTTTGAATAAAGAAGTAGGTATAAGTAAACACATTATGTCACTGGTGGAAGTGAAGAAAATGGGTTGATACACGAGTTCAGATTCCGCAATACACACTTAATGTAATTGTCAAGTTTTCCTTCGTCGATCTTATCTTCGATGCATATAGTTATAGCTGGGAATGTGGTGTTCCAAGCAAACATGTCCCGCTCCATGGACACCACGGTGGGCGAGGACTGGTACCTCACCCACGTTGTTTGAGAGAGGTACATCGCGCCAAACAAGGATAGGCATACCACAGACAACCAGAGACCACTGCAACATAGAAGAAGACAAGTGAATATAGCAGCACGATGACGGAGCCAAAATTTTAATTAACTGAATACAGATTTTTCGGTCCAGTTGCACTGCAGTTCGCGGGCGGTAATTTGACTAGACAGACTGACCAAGCAGCTGCGGGTGATGAGCGGGCATCGAGGTATGGCATTTCTTACATTATTACGCCCATCTGTGCAACGCGTAGTTTAAGGCAGGTTGTGTCGCGGGACTCGAACCCGTTCTCCGGCACACAGATGTAACTATGTATTCCGAGTACATACAACAAAAGTGAATGAATTGATAACTGCTCACATTTCACAAGCGTGCCGCCGTGGAGCCACGAAATGATTTAAACCATGAATAGATGATGTTTCAAAAAACAAGCGAAGATACGATTTCGCTTTAACTATTAAACGAGTCAATATTGACTGTTGTTTTATTACCGGCTTTGTTCCGTCATCACTTTTTTGAGAACTCATGATTTCACCAACAGACAAATTACTTAAAATTTAATCGGATAATTTTTATTTTTATAATTAATTAATTTAATAATTTGTATTTTCTCTTAATACTTTTTTTAATAGAAATTGTGTTAGTCCCGGGCGGCCGGTGAGAATGTGGACGCAATGATTGTTCCCTGAGGACTTAATGAAATCTAATACCCTAATCGTTTATTCGACATAATGGTTGTCGTGACAATGGACAATTACAAGCATATTACAATTGTATCGCTGGAATCAGTTCACGCTTGAACAGGATCGCGGTCGCAACGAATACGTTTATCCCTTTCTATACCTGCTATGCCAATCAATGCTTTAACCTCGGTGACTTAATAGCTACAATGGATTAAAATAAAAAAGGTATCAGTCGCAACACCTGTGTTGCTGTGTTTATAATTGCTACATTTATATTAATGGCCTCACAATTTATCAGGTTTATAATATTTGTTAGCTTTGAGCATTATCATCGTATGACACGATATACACAATTTACGGATGTTCCATACCAGCGTCGAGTAGAATTATACAAAAATGTTAGTTTGGCTTCGGACTGGCCCCTCAGTTGCAGCCGCAGCTGACATCATTGAAAGAACTTGTAAATACAAAGAATCGACATCAATGCAAAAATATTTAAAAAAGCGAAATAAAATTAAATGAAAGCAAATTCTTTTTTCAATTACCAAATCAAACACAAACGGAAAATGAAATCCGACAAAAGAATTACAGCACGTAGAAGGTAAACAAGCCGAAACGTTAGCTCGCAACACCAAAGCCGCTGTAAAGTCTAATAATTTCCGAAGTGTCATGTCGTCGGGAAATAAATGAAGTGAAGAAAATAAATTTCGTTTAAAAATCACGGCGGACCATTATTTTCTCCAGCTTCCCCTAATTAATTTCTTGTCACCGTCTAGATCGGGCGTTGTGGCCGTGACAGGGGCGCGGACGAGGACGGCGCGACGTCCGCCCGACGAGAGCGACGAGGACGGCCGTGCGGAGGTAAGTGTGCTTCATTACCATCTTCCAGTAGTTAGCGGAAGCAAGATACGAAGTTTGCTCCGGTCGAGTTCTGCTCGCCTGGTACCCGTTATTAATGACCGTTAGGAATAAATACGAAATTTTCTCAAAGATTTTCCTCCCGTAAACTGCTACGGGTTATTAAAGCGGCCGGAGCGGAAAGTTGGAGGAAAAAATATAATAGAAGGAAAACCATTCTTCTTACTATTTTTCCAATAATGCAATGAAAATATTATCACTTTCCTTTTTGATGTTTCTTTAGCTTTGGTTCTTGGTGGCGTTCATCAGTCCATTTTGTTTTCAAACAACATGCTTCAGTCAAGTTAATGTAGTACCTACGTGAACACACAGTATCTTGTCTTTCTCATAAGTGTTAAACTGGTTACATTTACCTTTAATGAATTTGAATGAATCAGTGCCTTCATAAAACATTACATTCATCATTACAGCGGGCACGCGGGGTGCGTGGCGCGGGGAGGTGGGGGGGCACACGAGATATAATTAACAAGCTTAATTTTCTTGTACGAGTTGTATCCGAGATGTGCCTGAAGAATGTTTACAGAAAGTAGCGGGTAAATATTGCCAGTGGGAACGTCGAGGTAGAAATTTGCGTGCTCACATAACACGGAGACAGAATCACTTTAATATAGAAATTAAATTATTTAAAAGAAATTAATTATTAAGGAGCCACAACTCTTGCGAAACAAGGTTGCATAAACAGTAGTGCTCGATTTACCACACGCAGTAAATTATATTTTTTGAACCTATTGTATGTATTTTAATTTTAATTTGCAAACATGGAAACCATGTCATTCTACTACTGTGACCACATGATTCGAGTCCTATTGTCATAAATCGTCAAAGTATTAAACATCGTACTCCACCCTGTGTTAGCTTCGACACCGCCACTTAATTTGAATATCCGGCACAACTGAGTGTTTAATAAAACATTCAGTTTGATTTACATCCTTACAAATCCGTACCTTTTGCGCTTTATTTAGTGTAAACACGGCCTCACAATGTTGCGCGAGTTCCGCGGCGTCTTCATTTTGCGTTCTCAATTTTGTTAGCGATTACACAATTTGAATTTTCAGTTTAATTGAGTTACAGCCGTGTTTGCGCGCCGCTTTATTGAATACCTTCTGAATTAATAATACAAGAGCACGAGCGCACGGCGCGCCCAGATACCTCTTACACTGTTCTCATTTCATGTTGCAGATATAACGTTCACAGACAAGACCCTGTGCTACATGCTCTACTCGCTAGATGCTCTCTCAAAGTTTTTATAAAAAAAAAAAAACAAGAAGCACTACAACGACGCGTGTCAAACGAAACTACTCATATTGTCATCTTGCACACCTTTTAGAGCATATCATTTGGTTAGCAATGTCCCGTCTTTTCAAACGTGTTAAATGCCTGCATATACTGTACTATCTATTGGCATGTGTTAATATAAAGGGTAAACAATTAAAAGAAATAAAAAGGTGGAATAAGACACGTATAAAACTTTCACATATGTAAATACGTTTACCTCCCGTATCAACGTTAACGTGTACACAAAGCGGAATGTAGAGCGGTGGCGGCGGCGGCGGCGGCGAGGCAATAAGGCGCAGGCAAATTGCCTCCTGCGAGGTAACACCTCCTAATAAAAATTCCTGCAAATCAATACGTTCTCTTTACGCTTTTTGTATTGTATTTTATTTTGTTATTCGCCTCCGCCTCGTGTTAAAGGGACAATACTGAGATCTAGCATGTGTAGCGCGGTTTGAGAGTTGTGATCATTGCATTTCTTATATAATATTGAGATGCCAAGTGTTGCTATGATAATAATGTTCGCAGTAATACGAGACTGAAGACCTAGTTTCCAGAGGTTCGTATTTCAGTCAGCGGTTAAATGTAGAATTTTATAAGTAAAGCATCTCAAAAATGGTCCCGTCTTAATAAAAAGCATCAACTATAAATGTATTGGTTGAAATCAACAAGAGCTTAAGTCCATAGTTGTTGTAAAGAGTATTGAATAGAAAGAGACTATTAGACCAGTTTGCATTTAATTCTGTAAGATAATTTCGTTCACTTTTATACTAACATTTTATAGTTACTGTTTTCGCTTGATAGATATGTTTTAAATTTTTTTTAATGTAATTTTATGAAGTATCAAGAATAGTTGGTTCAGTTACAAAAGCAACAGTAAATGGAATACACGTTGGATTCCGCGTCCTGTTTGCGATTTGCATGGCGTGCGTGTGTGCGTGCGCGTGGCTACGTGGGCGGCGCGCGCGTGTGCGTGCCGATTGACATAAAGGAGCTAAATGCTGGGGGCTGGGTCGCGTGAAGCGCTTAGCGCCAGTATTTATTGGCACGTACAGGATAGGCAAAAATTCCAATAAAAGTCCTCTGGAATTCCGATGGAAAAGAATAATGTTTAATTTGTCCGCCGAGAGCGGGCGCCGAGAGTTATGTGTTCTTCCTATTTGCGCCGTTTGACGACCAATTACACGTTCTTTCGCGACCCGGCGCAGCTCTGCTGCTCGGACGGAATGCTGCCTTACAGGCTTCCGATGAATAACATTTCTAAGATAATTTCAATCGGAAGTAACATAACGAGTTTCACCTCGGTATACATTGACACTAAGGAGCATTGATAAGCTAAGCATATAAATTTCAGTGATCAGTAAGTAGAAATGTTAACAGACTAACTCACGCACCTGCATAGCTTCTGCACCGTCCCGACTGTGGCGCGTCTTTAGATAATATCAACATTTATAATTAAACTCAGTAAGAATACCATATCAAAACGTAATTCTCTGCTCGCAAAAAGCCAGACGAGATAGTTGTGACACATGTCGGGTGAGGTGACATGACGCAGGACGCGGGCGGGCGGCTAGGTTTAACTAGTTTATCGATGTCGTAGAAATATCAGCTTAAAATACGTAACTTGCTTTTTGGATAAAGCGCTTTGATACTGTTAGATTAGGCTGTCAAAATGAAAGGTACTCTTGCGTGACATTGGTCGGACAACAAGCAAGACTTGTGTAAAGACGAGTAACATACTACATTGTTAGTTTTCAATATTCCCAGGACGTGAATGTTAACAATTTTGCTTTCAAAAATGTTATAATCTTGTATAGAAATTGTGTATAAAGCCGTAGACAAGAGAAATTATCTGATTATCTGGCGCAGATGGCAGTAAAAAGTAAGTGAAGTGTACAGCGCTCACCTCAGCGAAATGCAATTAGATTCGTCTCGGGAGACTGACGCGGTCGCCGCTCGTAGGCCAGGAGCCTGCCGCTCAACACAGAATAGATTATAGTTGAAATTAATTTAGTTCAACATAAGGAACTGCACGCAATGTCTATCGTTACTCATAGCGGTCATATGTAATTTTTGTAAACATTTAATGATAACATAAAGTGTATTGGCAATATGTCATATACTTTAACAGTACATTTATTATTAGAATAATAATAAACAAATTAAAATATGAAATGTCTCATGAAAGTTTTAATAGTTTAAATTTAAATATATTAAATACTTTTTAAATATCAAATGTATGTCGGATACACAGCTCTCAGACTACGTGGGCCCCGTCACTGATTTACATATAAATTGTAGCTAACTCACGTGGCGTCTCTTACTTTTAACTGCTGTAACCGCACTCCAGCGACCTCCCCCGCCCTTCTCCGCCCTGCCTGGTCCCTTCCCCCGCCTCCAGCTTGTTCGACCTTTATCCGACTTTATTTACAAAAATACACAGAATTATTTTACATACGTCCCTACCTTTTTTATATTTCTCGAACACGGGAACACATACATCTCAATGACTAAAGTTATGCTACGCAAACTCACTCGTCTTGCCTGTAGATCAGATCACACACACAAACACACACACAACATTTCAGTTGAATTTCAGAAAAATGAGCACTAAATAAAATTACAAAAAGAAATAGCCATTCAATTACATTAGGAGAACATTTGAACAATAAGTAAAGACATTAGTCTCGAGGGCACGTGGACCACCTTTGACATCGTAATCCATCGCCATCACTCTCGGACACTCCGCGGCATTCATCAAGATTTGTCGTGCATTTCGTACACTGGCTGTCACAAAAACGAGAGAAATATATCGCAGAGTTAGTGGACAGTGTAATTCAATTTAGTAAATGAGATTTTCCGTCGAGTTACCTGCGACTTCGCCCCTTCATATCATGTTATCTTGTAAGATAAAAGTTATTACGATCTTCAGATATTTGAGCCAACGTTTGCCGATACGTTTGTTTGGGAACAAAGAAAGGTTTGACAACTTTTCAAATGTCGAAGAATTAATATTACTACACATGTTATCATATCACAGCACTACAATCAAAGTATTTACACTAAAGCCTATTTGCCAGTTTGTCTGTAGTCTAGTATGCGATGTGAAAGTAAAATGAAATATTTACTTTTTTGTTATTGAAGTAATGTGTTAAATTGTAGTAATTGCAAATTCTTTTTTTGTTGTCTGGTCACTGCCGCAACTACTTTTCTCACAAAGTCGTTGTTGTATAGAGGCATGTTTGATCACGTTGACCTCCTGATTGCTCGAGGTGACAAGTTCCTAAAGTTTAATATTCCAGAATAGGAAGTTATCGTTATTTACACCAGCGCTGGCTATATTGGCCAAACTCAAGGGTCGAGCGAGCAAATTAGATTGGCACAAGTGGGGTCAGACACCGCCCGGGGTGGACAGCGAGGGGACAGAGAATCATATCGCTTGCTTATCAAAACACTAAAGAAATATGAGAATCGCTTTGTTAAAATAGCTTTTGGAGAATTCGCAGCTCGAGAGCGGAAATGTTTTCTTCTAACCTTTGTCCGCGTGCATGTACTTAAAGTAACATCTTATGTAACATGTCTGAAACACTTCATGCCGTGACTTAAAGTTAAATCTAAACTTTTCGTACTTATGCTGCCTCATGTGAAACTGCGGCGGTTCCTCTAACTCGAGCGACGTGAGTAATTATAGAAATATCCATTGATTTTTATTTCATAAAAGTCGTTGAAAGTAAATTGATGACAAAAAAAATCTTAATCGTTAATAATAAAGAGCCGCGTCGTCGAGGTGTCGTGAGCACTAAAGCGGCTCGTGGGCGCATTTCTAAATCAAAACACGGGCCGTTACCCGCGAGAGTGACTTGCGGAAAATTGGAAAACGAAACAAGGTGAAAAATATTATTAAGTGGAGCGCTCAGCGGCGCCACGGCGCGGGCCGCACGCCGTCACTCGCCGCACGCCGCAGGGGCGCCACCGAGCGGCCCGCAGCGAAACTCACACCTCCCGTGTGGTGATTGGACCTACGATTGGATTGGATCGCCGCGATACACTTCATATCAAATTCTTGCTGTTTACTTCGTGAACACAATAGTAAGTAAAGAAATTCATCCAAGTTATCTGACAACAGCAAACATGTACGTACACACGTACGTACTTACGTAGACATTGATGAACATTATAAATTTAAAAGACAAAACAACCGTAGCAAATTTATTCGAGGATGACATACCAGACATAAAGTGGATATATTCTCACGAGGAAAAATGCACAGTAGCTTAGTAAATGCTTACTCATCTCATCAAAGGTTGAGATTTATGTGGGAGGTAATCTCTGTGCACAAGGTGGGTCTGCGGCTACTTCAGCGCAGGTCCCCGACGTTAGCCGGACGACATCTATTCATTGACAGTCAATTGGGCTACAAATCGAGCCGCTGGCCTTAAACGACAACCTTTTAGCGGAGGTGGAGGGAGGGTCCGGGTATTACCCGCACGAAGAGAACAGTTTTTCTTACGACGCTGACACACAGACGGGACGATTTCTTTTATTATTACAAATAACATTTGATCTATTTCAAACGTCGTATGTAACTCTGTACTTATAGGGAGATTTTTTTTTACATTACATTTAAAAACCATAGAAATTTACCTATTCAACCTTCACTTTTTACTCTAGTTACGGAAAGATATGTGAAACTGATACCGATAGGGTATAACGTCTACATCTTTATAAATCGTCGTCTTATTGCAACCAATTTTACACAACATAAACATTGTTTGTACGTGCTTGTGGATGGCTCGGACGGCAACACCGCTGCGAGCTATGCGCCGGCTTCGTAGCGCAACCTAGAACAGTGTAGCCACCATGACATATATATTACATTAAGTGAAGAGAGTTTTTTTTTCCAAGCTAAAAGTTTGATCGTAGACCGTAAGTGGCGCGCCGTGTGTGCGGGAGTTCCTTCACGGTCGATCGGGCGCCCACCTCGCCGCACCTCTTTACGGCGGCCGCTCTCTGATAGCTCCAATTACCGCCGGACCTGAGCCGCACCGGCCTTGGCATTTATGGCCACCAACTTGCCGATATACGACCAAATTTATTGTGTGCTTCACGAAGTATTCTGGCTTTTACATTCTTTTGTCATTTACCAAATAGTGTTACGTCGATAAAGAGATTTTGAAGGTACGCAATACGTAAATCTGTCATTTTAGACGGCATAATGTTCATGATATAGATTATCACGGGAATAATGTTAGTTAAAACTGTAACTGTGTACTAGATGGTGGGCACATTATTTCGTACAGAGTATAGTTTCATGTCGTTGCACACGGTGGTGTGAACATTTTAGAAAGATATTTTTATTAACACAGTTACAATGAACGTAGAAAAACTAAGCGACATTCCATCATTGTCAATAGCTGATGGATGACCGTCCACCGACATTCATTAGCTTCATTCACCGCCTCGGACACCGGCCCACCAAGGTTTCAATCGATCTCCTTATTTATATCCAAATAATCAGTATTTGAGTTAGTACATGCGCCGATAATATTTTACAGTCGTCTAACACAAAAGTTGTCATATTCCATAATTTTATCCAACAATACAAAGGTACTATGTACGCTATACACAACTAAATATGCAATGAAAGTCTCATTATCAGCGTAGCATTTTCGTAGCATTTTCGTAGACATAAAAGTCCATGTAATTGAGATACGACTGTCTAATAAATCGTTAAAAATAAACTTTGTAATTGTGTTGGCTTTTTTCCTATACATCGTTATTGTTTGTCGGTGTATTTGTCGCTATTGTCTCATCGTTTAGCGGTAAGCCGAGAGCGGTGCAATCGGATACACCTTTTACCGCAGACAAACAGCCATCTCAGGTGATTGGGCCGGGACGGGGGAGACCGCGGGGTATACTATTTGTTTAACGAGAGATATCAGTCTGCCTACCCATTATACGCAGTCTCCCCGGTGTTTGACTTGTATCGCTGCTCTTTACTCTGTCAACTCCAAACAGTTGCTATTTACACACCTAAAACAATAAACTCTCAAAAATTTTGCTCACAACCTTGTACACATATTTGCAAAAACGTTTAGAAATACATATTTTAATTGTAACAGTGAACTGAAACGTAGCATTTCCGTGTAAATATTCTCTTCAATTTCTAGGAAGCACAAAATGTCTATAAAATCACTTTATAACTCCTACGAAGTGTGCAAGGAGCTATTTCTGCGGCGATTTCTTTCAATTGGCGCGTCGTAGCGTCGTAGCTTCGTAGAGTGGTAGCGTCGTAGCCGGTATCGTTGCCTTAAGTGGAGGTGGGCCCGCGGAGGCACGTACGCCGGGGGATTATAGCAGGTAATCTGGAACCACTTACAATAAATATGAAGCTTACTGATTATTACTTATTATGTTAGGAAAGGCAACATATAAGTGATTCAATTAGTTTACGCAAAAATATATCAAATTTATATTGACTGTTTCGTTTTCAATACATTGGACATTGAGGAATGCGTACTTTCAGCAGGATTGACACTGGCTATATACTTAGTATGACGTGTGTATTTCCTTTCGATGTCATTATTAACGGATTCCACTGTAATTGGTTTTCCTTTTAAAAATGTAAATATAAATGTCATTGTTTAAATCTACGTAAAATTGTAGTCGATAATGTCGTTCTAGCAATACCAAAAGATAGCACAATTCCAATTAGAAACACTGAGTGCCTACAACGTTCATTCATACCAGATGGCACGCCATATTACATTACAGTAGCACATTTCTTTGACTGCAGAAGTCGCCACCTGCTTACGAACATCTGCAGAAACTCTCAACAGAACGCCGTCACTAATGAATTGGCCGTATAACCTGGGGTTGATGTCATATTACCTATTTAAAAGTTGTTCGCTGCAGGTGACTATTTACTAGCAAACTTACAATTGCAGTTAGCGCACAGCATATTGACTCTTGTCGTCGAGTGATAAGGTTTATTTTGAACGCAGCTGTAGGAGAAGTCTCCCTCTTTCCTTGTGGAAATATCTGACGGTTGGTGACGTTTAATCTCGCGTGGCGCGGCGGTCGCGCGCGTATCATTCGCAGTCCGCTGCCAGGGATGTCCCTATCGATAAATTCCATTATTTTATTACAACTTGAAATGTAACGATTTTATTTTCACAAATTGTGGATGTATTACTCATCTACATTTTTCTAAATAAAACTTACTTCTTGCTAATCTAACTTAATTAGAAACGCGAAAGTTTAGTTGTAAAAATGCATATTTGTTAACTGGTAACTCAAAACCGATTTAACGGATCCGAATAAAATTTGTCATAGAAATTACGGTTTGGAAAATTGAATAGGTTACGTGCTACGTCGTAAGACTTACTACGACGTTAGTTGCCAACAAAAGCCAATATAAGCTATAAAAACCCATCCTTAAATGTAACATCAAATGTCATCCACGAACATCCAACGCTGGTATAATGTCCGCACTCTTATTTTACACTGATATAGCAAGAACCTCGGTAAAGTAGTCCTTGGTGCTACATTTGTACGTTGTAAGTAATAAATACCACAGTCAACTTGATGTTATTAAATTAAATGACAACTATCGACATGTGGCCCCTCACTAGCAACGCGTCTGCAGAAATTCAATTAACATTACCTCCAGTCGCGTGCACCTTTATTTCCGTTCGGAGTCACTTAGTTCCCTTGCCCCCGCGCCCGGCACCCGCCGCCCGCCGCCCACCCGGCGGGGGGTGGGCAGTCTTAGACGCCAGTAATGAGGTCCGGTGATCGTTTAGTTTGGAGGTAATGGGCTACGTGAGTTCCAGTCCAGTTAGGGAGCGGAATGTAGATACAGCGAACTTAACTTGAAATGTTTCCTGTATCCTTGTTTAATCAAGCGGTGCGACGTCAAATAAACTTTAAGAGACATTTTATGATTTAATATCGAATAAAACATTGACCGATTTATAAGAGGAAATGTACGTGAAGGTAATGACTGTTAGGGTACTGATACATTACTTAAAAAAAAAATCATACTGGTCTTTGCTGAAGTTAGTAATCTGTAGTCTATTTGAAGATAACATTAAATTATAAAATAAAGTATGAAGGATTAAGATTTACAATAAGTTAAATGTTTACTTGGAACAAAGCAATTTTGCTTATCCGTGAAGGTAATAGTGTATTTGTGTAAAAAAAAATAGTGACGGAGAGTGATGGCCGCCGTGATAGCCGGCGCAGATAAGGAACCTCTCAGAGGTGGCTCGGCCGCGCCATCTCGTTGCGAAGGGTCCAGATACGACGTTACGACGAAATTGATCTCGCTCTAACGCCACACCATTTTCTTACAAAATGTTTTTATACAAAGAAATATGTAATTTAAGGCACCATTCGCTACAAACTGTGGCTCTAATCTAGGTTTAAAAACCATTCGAATTAAAACCGTTTCCACAATTTCATCTCACATTGATCTAAAACAAGTAGCTGCCTAACTTAATATTTCCCAGCACTGTGTTAGCTTGCGGAATATATGTTCCGTTGTAAAACTCGCGGAGGATGCTCGCATCCGCCCGAGGCAGCTCTAGTGATGTAATGTAAATAGCTCAATAATTCATCGATATTCGCTAGAAGGCAGACTGCATAACTCACCGCGTGACGTGCAATCTTATGTACAACAAGAATTTTATCGATATAAATATAATTTTACAGACTAACATTATTTTGAAAAAAGAAGAATGAAACTTTACAATTTATTAACAACCGTTTCAAACTTAACTTGTACTTGCTAAACGACTAACATACATAAAACTAATTCATACCGAACTGTACAGTGAAAGGTAAATCGTTATCTCATAGAAAAAAAGACATCGATTCAAGCCAGGTTTTGTTTATTTCATTACTTAAAATCTAAGTAGAAGCGCCAATAGATAGAGATACATTCTTTGACACGGCTCAAGGCTTTGATTACAAAGATATATAACACTGGGTTCTATTGTCTAAATAAGTAATGTTACCACTACTTAATAATAATTCGATTACGATAATTTTATAATAATCGTAATTTAATTATGATTAAATTTAATTATTATTATTAGCGAGAGAATGAAGCGAGCGAGGTGATGTCTTGTTGCAAAATTTAAAACGATAAAATCCTTTATTCTAGACATTTCGTAAATTGTTCAAAGACGCCGAAAAATTGAGTTACTGAACACCTTAATCTTTACAGAATCTCCGCGCTGCAAGATGAGATTCTGCAATATTAATTACTTAGATAAAGGCCACGACACACCGCGACTAAAATTGAAATGTTATATATACATTGTTAATCGTTCTATTTTTCATATTTTTACAAACACATTTAATTTTTTTTAAGTAGATTCAAAAGTTAAAAATTATGAAATTTTGATATAACTTCGAAATAAGTTAAAATAATAAAAAAAAATTACTATTACAGTAGAAGAAGTTTATTTTTTTTACTTTTTCCGAATTACATAAACATTACGAGTATATTTCGTATGATTATAGTGTTGTGTGTAACGGCAGTGTGTAGCGCACTTTACAGGCCGCAGGTTGGTGCGCCGCCAGCGGATATCAGGAAGCAGAGCGACTGCTCTTAATTAATTGGTTTGCATTCGTTTGCATGAATCAGTCAGGTATGCTCAGCTACCCTTCTACTAGTTACTTAATTGATTACATTTTTTCATAACTAAACAGTCTCTGTGAGACTACGCTCGTGTCTTCTATGAATTTTTTCTCTCAACGAATAGATGAACGAGTATAAAATGTAAATGAATTTAAACTCCAAGTTCGCAGCTTAACGTGTCTCATCACACGTTAAACATTGCATTTGGATTATCCAAGGAAGGGAGCAAAGTTTTAAACAATAGTTAGAGCAAACTTGGTCCGCGCACAGAGCACCGCAAGCCGCCCCGCGCCCGCGCCCGCGCCTCCGCCCCGCACCGGATCAGGTGGAGCGGATTATTCCGGCCCAGTGCGGTTCAAACCGGATCCAACACGGTTTTAGACTTACGGACTAAGCGAGTTTGTTACAGATATAGGTAACGGATAGTGACGGATAAACTAATAATGGTTAAATAGGAATAGAATGGAACAGATTAGCTTAGAAGGCAAATAATGTCGAGCGCGATGTGGACGTCGCGTGGCAATCTCACTACTACTGTTAATCTGAAGGACGTTAACTATATTAAAAAATTGCAAATATGTAAGATTTTTTTGAGATAGCAATTCATTTGTACTCAGAACAAAATTTACGAATTAAACATACAATAATGTTTTTTTATGAACACCAGCCCGTCTGACAGTATCTGTCACCCGAGGGCGTGCTGTCTAAACTTGTCCAAACTTGTTCGGTGCAGAATTTTCATCAAGTGTTTATACGAACACCTGTCCCGTGCGGTGGAACTCCCTTTTGTTTGCCTTTTTGTTACATCGCCGCGAAACAATTCTGATTAGCATGAAATGTATCAACGTTAAATGAAATCGTAGTTTTGAGTTACGTTGATAATTAATGACAATTTTTATAATGACAAATTTCTTGTTTCCTGTGTCTTTTTCGCCACTTTCTAGTTCTCGTACGAAGTTTACTTTTCTATGTAAATAAAGTAAAATTGTTTTAAATTTTCAGTCGTAAAATAAAAGCAATATTAGACAAGAATTCCTTTGAAAAAGACGCTCAAACATTTGGAAGTAATGACATCAGGCGAAGTTGCGGCGAGAGTAACGCGACTTCGCAAATTGAAATTATTTCTTTCATTAAAACTACGGGGGGTCGCTTCAGGTGAACTTTTTAAGTATCCAATTCGTGGCGAAGTTTTAGTTTGCGGTGCGCGCGCCGCCGCCGGTCAGCTAATCGAAAATCCTTTACTTAAGTCTCGTCTCTTTACAATGTCTTTTCTCGTTTATTTATATCCTATGCTTAAAGTACCGTATGGCCGTTTTAAGCAAGATTACCGACTAACCAACATATTCGACCGATTTCACATGATGGTGTTTTTCCGGACTTAGTCGTTTAAGCGGCATGAACGCTATCCCTTAGTGTTGATCTGTGTTCTTAAATCTACACTAAGGCTCCTTAATAAGCACTGAAAGATTTTCCGTACTAAAGTTTAAAAAAAGCGAACCGTTAGCACACTAAGCCTGTCTTCCAGTCGGGCGGACCTGGTGTCTGGAGATACGAGAATTGACACGGCATGAGTCCCGAGGGACGCGCGGCGATCTAATCCCGCAGGTGAGCTTTGCCGGGATTACGGGATGGAGACCGGACGGGATTCGTCTCGCTGATGTATCGTTGAGTTGAGTTCAATCGACAGACGTCGCAGTTCATTGGGGTGACGCTGGATGTGGATAATGGTAACTGTTTTGACCCACAATTTTATTCATTAAAACTGTTGTAATTCAAAGAATTATTTCACAGAATCGTTTTAGCCAGCTTAGGCAAATAAGATAATATCCTGCACAGTAGAGATAATTTCACCTTCCTTTGATTCAGAGTGATATTCCTGAAAGACTTAAAGTCAAAGTAAAATGTGTCGAGGAGATCTAATTCTTGCCGTCGTAAGATTCAAGTTGATAAAGTAGTGGTGAGTAGTCAGCTCGTCTGTTTAGCATTCAGCAGATGGCGTCAGTAACTTCGTTCGTCTCTGAGTGACAATATAAGTAAATAAAAGTGTGCCTCTCGTTAGCCGCGGGGCGGGGGGCGCGGGGCGCGGGCGCGGCGGAGACAGGTGGGGCTCTGAATAGTCAATTAATTTTATTTACGGCCGTCTTGTTTGCGCGCCGCGGCGCCGCACAGGGAATTACAAATTCTCTTGAAAAGGTAAAATTCTTAATTTTCCGCAGACTTTCGCGGCTGAATTACTAAGTGGCATTGCGGATGCGGGGGATCTGGAAACTTGGGCAGAGGCAGTCCCCGGATGTTTCCAGTCATTTAATAATAAACATGGAATCCCACCTCGGTATATTCGCGCCTCGTTCGCACTGTGCGCTACTGTGCAAGTTTTAAGTAATAAAAAAAACATAATAGTTAATGCAAATCCAGACACTGAAATGTTTTGATAATAGAATAAGAACGTTGCCGACTCACTGCGAATGTATCGAAATAACTAAATACAAGAGAGGCGAGAGCAGACATGAAGCAAGCTCATGCAATATCCGAGGGTTGTTTGCGCCCCCGGCCCCGGCCCCGGCCCCGGCCCGGCTAGCCTACTAACCAATATTTCGGGGCATTTGTACACGTCTGCAAGTTTCGTAGCGGCATTACTCTCCGGCTAATCCGGGACCACTATTAACCGTGCCCGGACCAGCGCAGGGACGCACTCCTTTCAATACTCGTCTTTGCTGATGTGTTACGTCGAAAGAATAACAGTATGATACTCACTCATTAAGAATATTGCGTTGAAACTGACATTTTTTTACGAGAAACCAAGAAAGTAATAAAAAACACATTTGAACGGCGAGTAATGCTCCAAATAAACCCCAAATATTAATAGGTGTACATAATCAAACAAAACTTTCAAAGGGTTCACGTATTGAAAACTTTATCGATTTTCCAAACAACTTCTTTTAATTGTGTACATCTCTTCAGTTCCCTGAGATGAGTCCTGATGACAAGCACGTGAACTGGTTATCTGTTTAGTGTTTTCTTTACTTTTAAACTGTAATGAATTATATTTTGCGGAATCGAAAATACATAAAAGAGAGTCCCTTAACTCATAGAAAACACTGAACTCCCACGCCCCCGCCCGCACACGCCGCCTGCTACAGCGAATTGGCTCAATTAAGCTCACGTAACATTAATCATGGCTCGCTACTACCTTGAATACCACTTAATAAAATTTCCTTCCCGTTCGAAGCCCGCCCAAATCCGTCTCCTTGTGACAAAGAAAAATTGTAACGAATTGAGCGGGACCCTTCGCCGACCTGAGGAGCTTACCTCCTCCCTTCGGTCGCAAAATGAACTTTGCCTCTATGCGATTAGAGTTACCTTTATATCATAATATACAATTATTAAGCTAGTCTACAAGTTGAAAGAAACATGTGGCCTTTAGTTTTAACAGTTAAAATGCTTGCACACAACGTACAGGTCATTGCAAAAGTATTATCGGAAAGTATTTTTTGTAAAGCATTAATTTTAAATTGTATTAATATTAGCATGTTATAGGTAGATAATAAATAATTGGTTTAAAAACCACAGTTTTTAATATTTCTTTATATTCTATATCCCACACTCAGAGTGCTCGGGTGGCCTCCCTTAGTGTAGATAGGCATACTACCGCATTCAGAAACTTCAATCGGTCGTTAAGAGAGATGAAGTAATGATTTCTCAAATAAATATAATCGAAACGAGTCCCGCAGTGACTCATCAACATTTCTGAAGGCGGCGTTCAGTCTTAAAGATAAGTTCGTTGATAACACAGTATTTCTTTCGGTTCGCTGTCGTTTATGAATTGTGCTCGTGAAGGTACTGTAAAGGTAAGTGAGGCAAGATGTGTGTCATTAATACGGTGCGGGATGAGCGATGGCGCCGCTCGTTTTCCTGTAAACGGGGCATAATGCGGCTGTTAGCTCGACTCAATGGAGTGATTCATTCAGGCGAGTGCGTGTACCGCGCGCCGGCGCTGCTCTGTGACTGATAGCCCCGCTTGATTTATTACACGCAATTGGAAAACTGGTCGCGAATACATTTACCTCTATACGAGTTTTACATTAACTAAAAATGATATGAAAATAACGAATCTGAGCGTCTCGCACGGACGTTCTGCGCATGCGTAAATATCACCGTGTCATTATCATCAGCGCGTAAAGGGCATGTACATTACCGATGCCTTCAACAATATGCAGCCAACCTCTTTCCAAATCAGTTCCTGAACACTCTGATAAACAGACTTACCAGCTATTTTTTATCCAATAAATTCCCAATTCTAATGTACTACTTCGTGTATTCCAATAAATGTTCAACAAAACAATTTCCTGTGACACGAGAGTGGGTGATACACGAGTAACTTAAAGTCAAAGAGAATATTTATTAATATTAGTATTTCCAAATATCGTAGCACAGTTCGCACGTGGGCGGTGGCGCGGCCGAGGCGTGCGGCGCCGCGGTATTTATGCAGCTAGCTCGCGGAAATTGCTGTGACCGTTGCATTTGCATTTGGCGCGCGGCGTGTTTTATTGCCGCCACGTTTAATTTTACACGCTTATTAAAATTGTGGCGCGAGCGTGCGCTCCGGCTGCGCCACTTCATTCATTATGTGTTTATCTTAATTTGGAGACTGTGTTAGCTTAATCTTTGGGTAATTGCGAAGTCAGTGTGATTGAAACGGGTTAGGTGATACATTTGTTCAAGTACGCCAACATGGCGACGA
Source organism: Papilio gigon (assembly GCA_027563995.1). Lineage (NCBI taxonomy): Eukaryota > Metazoa > Arthropoda > Insecta > Lepidoptera > Papilionidae > Papilio > Papilio gigon. The sequence continues at coordinate 277,028 of JAODUI010000031.1, forward strand.
AGTAACGAAAACAAACATCGAGTAGTTTCTAATTAAATCGTTTTTATAGTAATCACAGATAAACTATCGTAGAGACAAGCACGGACAAGATTATTTCTGTACGTCTGCCGTATTCACTGTTACATTTATATTATACTATACTTCAAGGTCGCCCTGCTAGGTTACACTTAGTGGAATAACTTACAAAAGATGTAAGCTCTTAATGAATTTGACAATATGAAGTGTCATTAGGAAGCAAGCTATACAGGCACTGGGCACCAGACACCAGGCACTAGG
>JAODUI010000031.1:278114-296367 GCA_027563995.1 Papilio gigon
ACAGCGATCGACCTTTTGTTACGTGCGCTACCCATATTTGAGCTCTGTCCTCCCCCGCCCCGCCCCGCCCCGCCCCGCCCGCGCCCCGGCAGCCGCCGCGATATTAAAAGATTCATTTTAGATGAGCACGCGTACATCATCCTGCACCACGACACTGCTGCGGCGCTCTAACTGCCTTTTTGCCGATGTTTGCTGCAGTTGATGACGCTACAGCGTGTGGATACGCGCAGAGAAATAATGGAGGGACAGTTCACTTACCAAGAAGAGGCGTGCGTAACGTTTTGGGGTTTTATTTCCACTTCAAGAGAAATAAGTAGTAAATCAAACCTTCAGGGTGAATATAATAGAAGATTCTCAATGAAGGTAGGTGGGGTACACCCAGAGAAATACCTCCGCATACTAACTGCGCACTCACCTCAAAACTTGGAAGTTATTTCTGCTTTGTATAAACACAGAGTACGCGATGCAGAAACAAAACTCCGGAAAGTTAACTGAACTCCGATGAAGAGACGCGGGGCCCAGACGTAAAATTAAATATAATTACATCGGGCGCCGGCGAGAGACAATGCATAGGTAATGTTGTACAAACTTCGCTATATAAAAATCATGGAAACTCTGTAACTTGGGCGATCGAATAAAGTATTCATTAAAAGTGGGCAGAAGTTGTGCGGCGTCAGGTGCGGCCCGCGGACGACGTGCGGCGCTCGCCTCCACTTGGACTAAATTAAAAAAACTCATAAAATTTTGAGACTTCTTCCAATTGCTTTGCATCTATCAGAAGTAAGTGATGTACTACAATGATTTATCAATTCCGGTATTTTCTTTTATTATGAAATAAATAAAACTCGGACCAGAACAAAATTAAATCGTAAAATCGTATGAATGAACGAACGATCAGAATGTTCTTGAACTACGAAATCGGAAGAGCAATGAAATATTCAACAGATGTACGGGCAGGTGGCGGCGATGGCCGCAGCCTTCCTTATGCATGAAGCCCGCGACTCCGGCGCGAGCGGCGGACTTGTGCCCACAAAGACTAATACTTCGTTGATTCAGAAAGGTCACATAAATTAAAAAAAAAAAACAAAATTAACTATCGGATACCGTAAGACTGCCAATATTTCCTGCCATAGTCAATTATGAATAAAAGAAATCTATAAAAGATTCAAGTCAGAATACGCGAATATATATCTGTCCGTTAAGTCCGTCCCTTCACACGCCGACCTGGGGACAACTGAGACACCTTTGTTACTAGTAGATAGTAGTTTTCTAAGCTTTTGTTGCAATTTTTTCAGTTAACGTATTTACATAGTTTGAAAATGTTCGGAATAGTCCGGTTCCAAATAATAGCAATTGTTTCTTACAACGTTTAGTCGACAATCGAGACAATAAATTTAGCTTATTATAGGTAATACCTATTCTCCCTTCTGTTCGGTTGCTGTCTGTCGCAGAAAGAGCAACGCACCTCCATACATTTACATTTATATTGGCGCGCGATGTCCGAGCGTCGCCGCCAGAGGTCCTCTCACCGACCAATCGATTCAATTACAATAACCTTTCTCTCAACTTAACCACATTTTTTTTCATTTAATTTAAATCTATTCTAGAATTCATTTTCGTTTCGAGTGTCTTGTACGGATTTATAAATTCCCTCACTTATCTTTATATTTACATATCTGTTTGAAGCAAGGTAGAGCACCTTATGAACTGATAAACGTAGTTTATCGTAAAAATTGTGTTTCTAAAGTTTGAAATTTGAATGGCAAAACTTTACATAACAATGCAGAGTATCGAAATAAAACAGCAATTAGATAAAGGGTAATGTTCTAAATGAAGATTCCAGCGCCGGAAACTGCATCTTACCTGCTCGCAGACTCTTATCAAGGCGATGAATAATTCAGTAGGACGCAGCGAGCGACAACCGAGACTTTGTTTGAACACTCAGGAGCTGGATAATCTTGTTAATGCGGCGAGGGGTCGCCGCTGCGGCCGCGGGGACGCTCATTTTTGTTGCGCTATTGATGTTGCTAATTGCCTTTACAAAAGTTAAACACGACTAAGACGTTTTGGCGGAAAACTTCAAAGAAAATGCTGCTTATATAGCTTATAGCAAAAGTTGAAAAACATTGGTCATCTATTGATATTAATTAGTTTGTGATGAAAATGGGTCATGCAATAGCTACAACTTTTAATATACACTTCATAAAACATTCTCCGGGTAATATAAAAAATACATAATTATCGTAAGTACGCGGATAGGCCACCGTGGCACCTCTGTAGGTGCAGGGATTAGGCGGATCCCGCATGAGGGATGGAAAACGTGGAGATACTGTATGACATTGATTGATTCAACTTGCCGATTCATACTCGATTGTACTGACACCTTCGATCTTTGCCAAATTAAACATGAACCTGTATAAGCTAAAACGTATCTTATAACTATTGGAGGAAGAGTCATTCGGAAAGAATAGTATATATAGATTTGGTAATATCAGCCCTCCGAATCCGACGTGGCTGATTGATAACGACGGGGAATGGAAGACGACCTACGATGATTCTGGATCATTATATATCAATAGGAAATGTAAACTACAATTGTTACGTAAATTCAAGTGAACTAGTCTGCCGCGGCCCGCCTCCGCAACCCGTCGAATGTTAAATAAGACGATTTATTTTCCGAGCATATGATGTAACTGTAAGAGCGCGAACTCGAGGAAGTTCCGATACTGTCCAATTAGGAATTGTTCAGGTAAAATTCACATCGAACATTTGTAACGCATCCCTTAATTAATGAAAGATTATGGTACTTGAATACAAGATGTATTTCGGTGGCCGTCGTGATTCTTACATTAGTTGGATTTTTTATGTTATTAGCATTTAATTATCTTCGTATACACTCAAATTTTATGACTTATTAACTTTACTTAACTAATTATTTAGAAACGTAATTATTAACGAAATGAACCTCCGTAAATGATCCAAATCAACGAAAAAATTACGCAAATATCAGATTGTAAAATGTTGAATTTCAATGGGTTTGTTTTTACATGATTTGTTGATAGAGGCATGCGCGCGTTGATATGGAATGACTGACACAACTCTGCAGTATGTAGCGATGAAACATGTAATTAAATTAAATTACAACGTTATTGTATATTTACAGTGTAAATGTTTATTTAACATAAGCCGATGAGGCGATTAAAATAATCCAGTAAATTGGACGAGGCTTCACCTGACCGGCAGAGGGCAGCACCGCGCGTCCCATTTATCCCCCTAATGAACAAAAACACGTTTAATCTGACATCCCGCGGAACGCGGCGCACAACAAAAACAAATAACCTTAAATCCATATTGACAGAACGGCACATAATTACAACGTAAACAATCCTTGTTATGAGAGATGTTCTAATGACGTCGAATTGCTTTTAAGTACATATAAAAATGTAAAAGGTACGCAGTGGGGGAATCAATCAAATTATTTTCCTTATTGTCTTGTAATAATGTAAACATATTTTACAACAATTTTGCTGCGTATAAAGTCATCTTATTAAAATCATGTTTCCCTAAGACTTTATTACGTGAATTTTGTAAATAAAGCTTTTATTACTGGATGGATTTGATAAAGGAAATTATACACATCATTTCAAGCTACGTACAAACTCTTATTAATAATAGACTAATTGTCGGATGCGCGGAGATGTGAAGTTTATTCCTCGTACAAATCCCTCCATACATTTTTATTGGCCGCTTCACCTTCCGCCGAGCGACGTGACCGGCCTCCAGTATCGATAGGCCACTACACACTAGCGTATATGACGTAGCCTTCAATTACATGCAGTAAACGTAGACGGATACTTGAGGGCGAGCGATATTGCTCGCAAAGCTTTAGGTGAGTGTGAGGCCCATCTAATCATATTTAGACTCAACTACTTTTTTATTTATTTTCCAGTTAAAACGAGCTCAATATTATCTGGTAAGAATGTCTGACAGAAGATTATCACTTTATTGTTATCCTTCATTATTTACATTGACAAGCACATCTAGTCTTAGCGGTATCCTGCATCTAACTGAGCGTAACAGCTATTTAAAACAACTACAAATTATGAAAGCACAGTGCATTCAAAACCTAACATGGGCGCAGAGCGTGGGGTGCGTGTGATTTGTTTCCGATTTCCTTGGCGCCGGCCCCCTGGCGGCCGCAGGTGGACTCACACTCACAACGATCTCCTACGATATATGTAGTGACGTGTACACTGCGCTACAAACAATAGAATCAACTTAATAATTCTTCAAAAGCTTCTTAAAGTCAACGATCAAACGACGATCGTAATTCATTTACCAGTATAAAAGTGTAGCAGCAGAATACTAAATGCGGGGTAAGTCTGCAAATTTCCGCGAGCAGTCGACTGAACTTTGAACCGTCGGAGCGGTGTAATAACTCCAATGGAGAGGCTTTAATTAAAATTTTATCCTTTGAGAATTGCATCTACACATCTCTGAGAGATGACGACTTTTGCCGAGCAGCGGTCTGTAGCCGAGACCGAATGCAAATTTGACCAACCGACCTTTTAGTGATAATTGCAAGACGTACGTTTGATTATTTATTACATCGAGATACTACTGGGCTACTGAATATGTCGATACTTTGTGTTTACAAGTGAGGTTATAGAGTTGGACATCGTTTGTTTCTTTATTATTAACCTTGTTTAGTCGCTTTTTAAGGAGTGCGAAATAATTGATACAATCATTTCCCTATGACAAGCTGAATATGTTAAAAAATTATTTTCAAAAGTAGGTAATAAAACAGTCAGTGCGTGCGCTAAAGGTCGGCCGGCGATGCAGTTCAGTGCGAGGTCAGCGCGTGTCACCAAGTGTCACATAAACAACAAACTTCCAAGTTTTCATTACCTCTGCTCCGCTCAGATTTGAACTCAGTCTGCAAAAGTTCGCTAGACTTGTTCCAATTTCATTTAACTTGAAAGATAAAGTTTTCTTTGGAAAAATGTATTTACGTTTTATAAAGTTTGTGAGCGAATGTTTTAGGTGTTTCTTTGTCAAGATGCCATCGCTCGGCGCTGGGACTATACACGGAAACAAACGCCAAGGGGGAATAAGATACACTAATCTAAAACAAGTAAATACTGGCAGGTACTAAAGTCTTTTAATTCACGCTATTCGAATTTGTATCGAGTAATTCGAATTTGGTGGTGAGCAGGAGAAGGCACAGCTTCCTGTAACACAGGTCCCAACCTACCACAGGAAGCAGAGCCCCACCGAAAATTCGATGGAGGTTCAGTGAAATAAAGAGTTTTTTTTATTTTTTATTTGTTTAATTAAAAGGTAGACTCCGCATTGATTAAGTCTTAGTCTTAGTCACCATAAATATCTGTTCACGCGATTGACCAACAAAAACTCCATTGTTCTCTTTATATAAAAGTTTACAGTTCAAGTATTTTTCGTTCATTTAACAATTTCAATAAAATGTGCAGGATACATACAGCATACAGCAATATTATTTCCTTTTATTTTCCGACACAAATGATCACAAACGTTTAGCTCACCTGCCGTCCGCATTGTTTGTCGGAGGGATGAACGCAAAAATAAGCGAGCGTCCAATCAACGAGGGGACGAGAAAAAATGATCGGATTCGAATCACGTTCGGACGTCCGACAAAAAATTGTAGGTGTTCAGTCGCCATGCAGCGCCGCGCCTCTGTATTTGTGGAATTGCCCGCCGCGGCTGCTGCCCGGTTATTAATGTTGCCAGATATTGGTTTCTGTTTTAACATGTTGTTTCACTAAAAACTCACACAGCTTCGATGACTCAAACATTTATTATGCAGGTTTAGAACTATCACTCCGTCCGCGCTACGACTCAAAGTGAGTCTCGGTCTCGCACACAAGAGGTCGCCATCTATTAGCAATATGTCAGAAACCTCAAAAATTCAATAATTATTTCGAATGTTAAAAATGTAATATAAAATAGCACAACAGAAGTCACATACAAATGGATAAGCTAAATGTTATTTTGGATTTGGTTCGCATAAAGGTTCACCAAAAAGGCTACGGGTGCTACATCCGTAAGCTAAGACTCTGGAGTAATGCAACCTGCATTCCGAGCGTACTTCCTCACCCCGCGCCCCGCGCCCCTCGGCCCGCGCCCCGCAAGGAAACCATTTATTATCACCCCGAGAACTCACTTTATTTCTTGGTTGCTTGCTTTTGAATAAAACGCTGCAACGTGCTGAATTCCTAATGTATTCACTACATTATTTTCATATGAATTTATTACATAATAGTAACTTAACAAAATTCCACTGTATCTGTGCGAAATATCCTAGATTACGAGTCGAGCGCTCGCAGTTCCGGCTGCAGCAAAAATTCAAACAGAAGCGAAAAACTTTCCGGTGTCATTATTGCCTGATAAAAATGGAGGAGTGAAAAAGAAAAGCGATTAATGCCCCATTGGGCGAACGCGGGCGCGGGCAATTACCTACACCTCGCTTTTATTACGCGAAAGTAATAAAAGAGGATTACGCATTCAATAACTCCGTCTGATAAAAGTTTTAGAGCACCTGCCTTCGATTTACGAGCAACCCTTCACCCGCCGCGGCGCAGCGCGTCACGGCGCTCTCTGGAAAACTTCCGACGCCATTTTACGCCCGACTGAATACAATTGGCTTAGTTTTCTTTTCAAATCATCTTTAAAGGTCAAAGAAAATTAGTTGTAGGAAAATGTTTGAAAATATTGAAAACTTTTTGTTACTGAATTATTAATTTGTTCATTAACTCTGCTTAAACTTGCGAGTGAACGCGGACCACTCTTGTCTCTTGCTACCATTATAAAGGCGAACGTACAGAGAGATGCAAATGTGTTCACACGTGACTACAGAACAGCAGAACGAATCTGAATGAAAAATTGAAACAGGCATATAGTAGAGTAGAGAACAGATTTACTAAACTGTTGATTTTAAACTAAGTCTAAATAAGTAAAACTTAACGTTTTAACGTTTGTTTGATTTGTATTTCTTTGTAGCAATTTAGCAGGAAGAAAAGCGAGCGCGCGTCACGCCGCCAGACAGGTTTTTAATTAACAAACCCCAAACACTTTTCAACTGAGAGAAAAAAATGTAAAGCCTTAACGAGTTTACCGAAGGTTCTTGTACAGACGTTATCTTGTTATAACTAACAAAAGTGGTAACTATTACCTCGCCGTACATGCCTTTATGGGGCCATAAAGTCATGAGGCACGATTTATTAAGGAAAAAAAGGAAAAATTGAAAATGCGTTCAAGAAAAATAGTTAAATATTCGAATATAGCTCGAGCAGTCTGCGAAATATACCAAGGAAATAAACATTCCAGATAGAAACTTAACGAGGTTATAATTTTGTGTTGAAACTCCCAAAAAGCACACGAGCGAGTGAATCCTCATACCTTCTTAGTTTTAAATATGTTAACAGAAACGAAACGACACAAATGTAATGTTTAAACAAGTACCTACTTAAAGGGAAATATATTTTTACACATTTAGAACACAAGGCATAATAAATTTGATGTAGTGATAGTGTGTACGAGCATCAATTAGCATTCAAGTGTAGCGGCTGCGGAGGCGTGTGACTGCAGCACGGCCCCCGCGCCCCCCGCGCCCCCCGCTACCATCCAACGGTCTCCGCTCTGTGTGCCGCCCAGTGTGTACTCACCATTATAATGACCACACTCAGTACTTTAATATTCTTTATGTTCAAAAGATTATACAATGTTTCTAAACAAGCTTTAATTTCTAATAAATAATCTTGGTTGACTTTAAAATACATGATCGGTATAGTTGCATGTTAAGGAGCGTCATACATAATAACATGAAATTTAAACACGAATACATAGTGTTAGGGAGGTTGTGCTGCGAATGCGAACCCGTTAGTGTAGCACAATGAAAATATCTCACTGGACCTCCTCGCTTACATTACTGCCATACTACTACTTACTATGAACAATAATATATTTTTGATCTTTTGCCACGGTGCTCAGACCAGTTCTTTGATAACAGGATTAGTGTTTTAAAATATTGTACTAAACTGAAGCCATTAAGGCATCGAGTGCTAATCTGCACTGAGCGAAAATGTTGAACTGAGTCGACGTTTGAAACAATCCATTTGGCGCGGGGGGCGCGAGGTGGCGCGGCGATCGCTCAGGCTCACTCCGCACCATCATTTGTCTCGGACCACCTTTAAAAGCTATTCACGACCATTTCTCTTTTTTAAAACCTTCAGACACTTCCTTTTCGTTTTTCAATCGCTCTCGCCGCCCGACCTATCGCGATAAATGCTTTGTTTGGCCGCTCCGCGCTGGAACCTCATAGAGTCCGCCGCGTGCATCTCTTCTTATTTTTGTCTTTGAAAACTAAAATTACAACAAACGAGGTCTTGAAGAAGGCAACCAATTAATTAAATAGAAACTGAATTTTTGATCTGAATGGAAACGAACTGCATAAAAATTTGTAAATATTACAATACTAAAAAATGTCATATTTAAGCAATATATATATGCATTTTTTTTGCCACGTAAATATAGTATAGTACAGTGTGACATAGTATCATATTCATAACTCCTACATTAAGAGGACCTATACAAGTAAAGTTTTGTCTAGCATGTGTGCCATCTTCAATTTTATTACAGTCTTGAATGCAGCTCTGAGAATATATTGTTTAGCGCGCTGAAGCGCTGAGCCTCCGGGACAGGTGAATGGATGTCTCGGCCGCTGGCGGCGATCACTCGCAAGTTGCCCCGCATAGTTCATTGTCATTGCAACTCTTCAAAAAGTCAGGAACCATTTAGCTGTGAACATTTGACATAAATATATCGATAGAAGATTTTTCTTAATAAGTATTGTGCAGACACGTGGAAAGAAAAAGGAAAATATTATGACATTAACTGATTCACACATTCTAAATCCTTCTAATTTTATTCATAAAAGTTTACGTATATATTAATTACTGTATATTGCAACGTAAACCTGATTGTTGCTTATTGAACAATTTAGAAGTAAATGGCAGCGCTCCGTGTACCGTTTGCTGCTGATCCATCCATCAGTCGGGGGAGCCGAGGCTGAGCTTAATTGAAAGCTCTTCGGCAGCATTTATCGCGATAGCGGGCGCTGAGCGGCGATCATTTGCGCGTTTGTTTCTCTTTGCCGCTCGCATCGCTTTATCTCGATTTGTGCTGTTCTAGCGCTCAACAGCTTTCTCTTTATTTTCTAACTTTGAAAGGTCGTAGTATGAAAATAATCATCAATTCATTTTATACTTGTATCATGAAGTAACATTTGCCCTTCAATTTAGTAGTGTTTAACTTTTGTTTCAAATGTCATCCAAAGTAACTAGATGTCAGTATAGTAAGAAGGAGTATAGTTATTTAAACATTTCAAGACGTCTGTATTTCGCAATGGAAGTTATTTCCTTAAACCGTAAATAAAGTAATTCGTGTTATTAGAAAGTGTCATATGAAAATATATTTGCCAAACTTAAATTAGATGGAACTAGTACGAGCAAAGAACAAAGTTCGAATCAGACGAAGGTAATGAAAACTTTAAAGTTTGATATATAGGAGAAGTTGGGATCGGTTCGTTCAGCTGACCCGTCACGGCGGCTAGGTGTCCTCCGCGCCCTGCCTTTCTGGATTTGTTGGAAACTCTCAGATTAAGATATCATTTATTTTATCTTGAACCATTTTTATTAAAAGAAAATATTCTCTTCTATGAAATTAATTGTTTAGACTTAATTTTACTTACAGGTACTGACATTATTATTTCTTGCGCCTGTTAAAATAAAATACCTAAAGTTCTGCTTTTGATTTTTAGGTAAATTATTTGCGAGGAGTTAATATAAATAATTTATTATAATGTTTCTCACACTGCAGAAGTTTCACACATCAATTCTATGCCGCAACCAAAGCAAGGAGCACAGTTAACATCTTCAGGTTAACGACTCAATAACAATAAACGTGTCGGAGCAATCTGGCCGACCCGCTCGAATTGAGTAAAAGACACCCGCGGGCACTTGTCGTTCACAAACGGTGGGCAACGCTAACCTATAATGGAGAAGTTGTAACAGAATATCGCGAAAGCTTTCAGCTAACTCGAAAACGTGTAAGTAAAGAAAGAGATACTTGCGACAAGCTTGCTGTGTGCTTTGTCACTTTTGTAACATTTTGTTGCATTGAAAGCTGAAACAAATAATTCAAATTGTTTTTGGTATAGACAAAATAATGCATAAGTGATAACGTAAACATTAAATTAAGAAAATCGACGAAATAACCTCGTGTGTTAAGAGATGAACATACATTTATCCAAGTTTTATGACTTTTTTCAACTCGACACAAATTAAGCTGTGAAGCACGGGGAGTAAATCAATGAGTATATAATTCTACTTGAGCGCAAGAAACGTAAAAAGTAAGTCGGTACGTGAGACCGGAACTAAGTGGCGGCCGAGCTTTGGGCCGAGCTTTGCCGAGTGGCAATACATCATCCCTGAGCTTTTATACCTGACGGACAATTTATTGCTCCGCGCATCTGTATGGAGAACGAATTGAGCTCCTGAAACACAACGATAATAAACTGTTACGTCCAATATTATTGAGCACAAGCGATGAGCACAATTCCTATTTAATTAAAATAAAATTAATGTAGTTTAATACTTGGAAGCTATTCCCCACGATAAATGTATCGAATGCTAACACAGAAGTAAAATATATTGGCAACAATTTTCCATGCGATTGAACATGAGTTTAGCTTTTAACAAATAATTCTCAAACGTCAGCGCGATGTGAATCATTTTTCAAGCCGACCGGCTTCGAGCTGTTTGTCCTCAATGCCTATTAAACGGTGTAAACACGTCACCTGTCACGTGGCGCGGCGCTAGTCCCGCGACGTGACACACCAACTCACGACACCCGGAGATACTCGTAAGGATAAAATGAATTGGATATGGTATTGTATACATACCACTAAACTATTGATGATCACACCAAACACTTTCAAATAATATAAAGCTGGACGCAAGCAAGGAAAGTAATAGATGATAAAATGATATCAAAGTAACTAGACAAGAAAACCATTTATTTGCCAGAATAGTAAGAACGGTAAAAGAGGCACTTCATTAACTGAACATACTTTTATCATCTGTCCGAGAAAATTTCCCAGAAAATGGTGTATCCAAAGAAAGTGATTCTCACGTCCTGCGAACTCGCTGTGAAAAATTATGAAACGTTAAAGCATTGACACTTGACAAGGTCTATTGAAGGGCGCCCTGGCGGCTGCATCATGCTTTGCGTTCACAATATTGGCTCAGGTTTTATGTTAAAAAGTATTTGGTACAAAAAAAGACTATCGTTGTAAGGGAAACGATAGTACACTAACTACACTTACCACAACTAACCTTCTCCAACAACTCGGCAAGTATCTAACATTGTAGAAGAGTTCATCGTATGTTTTCATTAGTCCTCGGCGTGTCATCGTTTATCGAAGAGCAGAAATAAAAAGACGTAGTGAAGCGACCGCCGAAAAGGCAAATGAACGAGGACACATTTGTACTCGGTACAAAAACGACAAATCGTCGAATGGCCTCGCTCGTTTGGAAGCGGCGAGAGGTGAAAATAACTGGAAAATGTCCGGCGAGGAGGGAGCAGAGAGGAGGGAATTTATTGCGGCCGCCGCAGCCGTGATTGATTCCCGCGCATTGAATGCCGATGAAGTGCTCCGAGCGGCTTTTCAACACCATGTTTGTTACCGTTTAATTTACGAGCCGTTTTTGTTCTTATGTTAAATCATCAACAGTTCAATGCGCCTGAATGATGTTTTTATATTTATTTCCGTGTCATTGCCGACGAGTGCTCTGTGGACAGAGTTTACAGCTCGATTAGCTGTGGCAATGTGTTAACTGTGGCCCCGAAAGATAACGATCTCTACTAATATTTATCAATCTTACAACAAACAAATAGACGTCATATATATTGGGTCACAAACATATTTTATTTTTGAAAAATACAAATTATTATTTGGCCGGTATCCGCATCGGGAACCAGCGTTTGTTACTACCAATAAACCGGGTCAACAAGACTTTTAAAGGAATATATTGATCTTGTTACTATACCTGTACTAGATAATTAAATTTCGTCATACACTAAATATAGGCGTCAACTGTTGTCGATATCCGTCACAGAGACCTGCCCCATACGGAGCATCCTCCTCCGCCGCCCCCGGGGAGTACTACGGATAGCCGTAACACGGTACACTTCAACCATCCTGTTTATTGTTAATAAGATTTTAACCTTAGGAAGGAAAAGATTCAATGCAAGGGTTCTTCAAGATTAGTCTCTTCTCACATGGCTATAATGACTTCATACAAGCGACTGCACTCCTGCAGTATAAACACACACATACAAAGAATAGAGCACAATGTTTTCATTTCCGATTGATATGAATGGAGGTTTAAGACATTACATATGTGAAAATAGATTTCTCTTCACATTATTATATACAAGGAGCTTGTTACCGGCAGCCGGCAGCCGGTGGCGAACGCCGGGCACACATGAGACAGGGCGCTCCGTCATTGGAACAGCGCCATTTCTCTCGCAGATGAGTCTAGACCGCGCTTAGGTGAGGTGCTGACACTAGGTGATGTCACGTCGCACCCGTTCCCCGTTCACACCACACGATCTGACGCTCGCGTTAAAGATTGCATATTATCTTTTAAAAGTGTAGTCATTTTAAAATAAATGTAGCGAATTCTATTTTATAGGTTACTATCGTAATAAATTAAACAAAAAATTTTCAAAAATTCAGTACTCTTTAAAAGAATCTGATCCAGGTCTGACTTTAAAGTTAATAAGGGCTCTAAACTTCTAAACATATATTTTAAAAACTCTTTTAAACTTGAACCTCACGTGTCCGGGCCGCCGCCTGCAACCGCCGCTCCTACGCGACGTCACGCTCCATTGAACCAGAGCTCCGTATATTTTTATCACTATCCGCCGCCTTCATACCTTTGCTCGGTGCAAGGTGGAATTTATTGCAATAAAGTTCACGGTTGATTTAATCACCGTGTTGCAGTTTTCATTTACGAAAAGCAAACATTATTACACTGAATAGTAAAATAGAATAAAATCAGGGACGGAGATAGAATGTTTAAACCTCATTTACGTTATTATTATGTTAGGTTAGTAAAGACTAGAGTTATTTAGACAAGTGTTATAGAGACCAGAGGCGAAAATTAAGAGATACGGCTTCCATCATCGTTTGACGTCTGACAAGAGAATAATAAGCAATGTGAACACGCTGGCCCATTCTAAAGTAGCGAACCTTAAAAAGAATAAGCTTTTCCTCAATTACATATGCTAATCCATACGTAGCTGTTTCTAGTGCGCTGATGTCATTTTATAATCCCGTGGCCGGTGGTCCGCTCGCTTCATTAAATCTTCTTTGTCGTCCACTTTTGTCACCTCCCTCTTGGCCGGGCGGACAGATTTATTACTATCGTGTTCACGCTTCACTAGCTCGCTGCCCCGGCCGCACCTGCCATCCAGTTTTGATTTAGAACGCCTAGACGCAGCCTGGGACACGGAATTAAATCTTAGCTAGCTATCTAAAAGCCAACGTAATTCATTTAAATGGAATTTTGCTGAAAATTGGCTATTCGTTGTAGATTTTTCCAAGATACGGCGAGTTTCAAAAACTTAAGAGAATAGAAAGTTATGAACTTTGATGTTACTGTGTTCATTTATAAGTGACGAGTGTGTCTATTGTCATGATGTAAAAATAATCTGCACTGCTAGCAAAGGACTTAACGAACTTTTACGAACTTCACCTCACGAAACTTCTTGAGACTAATTATTACGAGAAATGTGCAGTTACCAAGCAAGTTATTAACTCTATGACCTTAAAGTTTATGACGCAGGCGCGGCGAAGGGGACGGGGTTTAAGTTAGGTGGTAGTTAGGAGTCCAGACGCGGCGCCGCGGCCGGCTCCGGCGAATGCTAATGCACCTGCACTTTTCTAATAAGCACCGCCCGGGGGCAACTTGAGTCAGATTGTCGTCGTGTCGCCGAATGCTACGATGCTCGAATTTTTAATTATTTGTTTTGGATACCTTAAATGCAAACTTTGTAAAGCGAATCCGGTGAGATAGCTCGAACGAAAAACAATCTCATATTTACAGGCACATTGCATAATTATGGCACAGCGTATAGACACTCGGAAAATATACATTTCCCATTAGCTACGGTGTGAAGAGAGAAGTATAAAATAGCAGCCACCTCCTCCCTAAACCTCACTATCATTAACAAACAGTCAGCCTGACCCGGCCATCGGCGCGGAGTCAATAGTTCAATATTTACGAGCCCGGGGGTCTCTATCACTTCTAGTGTTGCCTGACAATATTATCGATAATGGAACTAAACTTTAACTGAAATCCCGCGCAAAGTTAGCTCCGGCGTCGACTAAACTATGTTGTAACATTTTAAAATTGTTTAGTATCAAAATAAGTAATTGTGATTGGATATAGAAATTTAGTTGTGTAAATATCAAATAAGCTAGAGTTAATCGTGTTTAGAAGTAAAGCTAAGCTGTTCTTCTAGAGAGGTACAACTTGAAGTTCAAATGTGAAGTACAATAATTACAAAAGATTAATTTGGATCCAAGGGACTCAAATGTTGGATGCACATTTTACTTGATGTCCAACAAGTAAAAAATATCTAAAATATCGTCATGTACAATTAAGCTCATCACTATTGTAGCAGTGGTCAAGTCGCAAAGATTTATGCGCGGGGACAAGTGGGCCCGGTCAGGTGCGGTGATTTACGAGCTCGCGGCGGCGCGGCTGCTCCTCCCGCCGCCCCGCCGCCGGCCCGCTGACCGTTTACAGGATCTTTTCACGAGTTGTGTGAAACAGTTAATGGAACTAATATAGCTGAAAAATGTTTCGTTATTTATGTCAGATGATACCGCATTGATGGTAGTCGTCATTCACTCTCGTGTATAGGAAACTGAGTGACTTCACAATACGCATCCTGGACGCGTTATACAGCCGCAGTAGAGCTACGCCGTAGCTACTTTGGATGCGTAGCAACATCGTAACATTTTAAATGAAGCGAGGGAGCTCTATTTGTAAAGTTGACCTTTTTACACATTGTCAGCAATCATGTAAAACTCAACAAGTTATTTTAATATTATAGCATAGCATAGTATAGCAAACACATTATATCCATGACGTTCTAGATTCGACATATGTACACATGCGAGGTAAGCAAGATTTCGTGTCAAGCGAATGAACCGGCGCGTCCCCGTCGGCGGGAGCGGGGCGGGCGGAGGGGAGAGGGCACGGCATTATGCAGGTGTTAGCAATTGGCTCACGTCGCCGCGCGATAATTAGATGAGACTCATTACGGCCTCCTTGCTGCCTAACCTCGTTACTGGGGAGCCTTTTGCATTTCAGCACAATTCTTACACATTGTCGTGTTCGAATTTCACGACACGATACTGTTCTATTCTTACATTGTTTATTTAACGTGGAAAACGTAATCTCGTCAGGCGTATAGACAACTCATGAATAAATTTACAATGCACATAACGTACATTACACTTTTTAAGTTAATTTTTAACTGCCCTCGTGGCCATTAGAATAATTCCAAAGATTTTCAATAAAAATACATGAGTCATAAACAAAACCGTTTGATTTTTCAAGAGCAATAAATCATCGATGGATTAAACGGGCAAACACGATTTAATAATTTCGAAGAAAAAAGAAACAGCGAGCAACAAGCGTCACCTGTCACGAGACGTGACGCAACGTGACGCCCCAAGGAGCGCGACGTGATGAATTGTGCAAAATAAAAATTACGAGCCAGCTCGACAGGAAAAGGGGTGCCCTTAACACGCTCACTTTTAATCGGTCTGACGTAATGGACGAATTAAATGATGCTTTTTTTATAACGACTGATCAATTTGTTTGCAAATACTTAATTCCGAGTGCTATTGATGTTCAGCGGAATGAATCTGGAGTTGACTTTTGTTTCCTAGAGTTGATTTATTTTGTTTCCTATGACTCTGTCATATTTAAACGTGCCTTGAACTCGGGAACATTGTAATTTATATTAAATTTATAATGGATCTCATTCTTAGTAACCTCCATAAATATTTTTTTAACCAGTTTAAAATAACGTAAAGAAATTAAATTAGGGAAAATTTACGCAGAACAGCGCGTCACGTCAGTAGACGCACGAAGCCGCGCCATACGTCACGTCACGCCTCACGCGACGTGACTGCTACAGGTAACACGTCGGAATTTTTAACACGCTGACATTTAAATTAAATTCCTAACAAGCCACGTACAACTTAATTTAGTCTGTTTAAGATAACGCGTTCATCTGCTGTTTAAATATTTTAAATTTATAAGATAATGTTTTATTTGGAATCATATTACGTTCGACTCTAATCAAAGTTGATTTTTGTACATTACATATATGTACCGGACCACGGAGAACAATCACCATTGATATGCACTGATCAGATCAGAGCCCCTGTGAACGATCCCTTGCAGCGATGGCATACAATGCAACAAACAGGGAGGTTTGCTGGCTGCCTGTGAAGCGGCTCAATGTCACAAGACCATCACTTGATTGAGAGGACAGCGATGGAAAAAAAAAATTTACTTTGTCTATTATAGCATCCTAAAAAGTTTGTTACTGATGTCACACATATGCATTACTTCCGACTAAGTTTACTGCAAGTGTCGTAATATTTCAATGTCATACATTTCTTTCAAAGCTCAGGGAAAGCTTTAAGCGCTGTAATATCCAAACATTTCACGCAGACTGTAATATCTTAACAGGTTACTTTGGCAAAGGTCCCGAGGCTATTTGAAATGGAGGTGTGCATTTACTTTGTTCTCGCGTCTGAACGAAAATCAGATAAATTTTACTGGGACGCGTTTAATTCGTATTTATTTTTCTTAAAGGATTCCGTTTGAAGTTTTATTTTTTACAATATTACAGATGACTCTTTCCGAGAGTCGAGTTCGTTAGCAGCTATACCTAAATGTAAACTTTTCGAGTCAAATTTATAACATCTAGACGTACTTGTTATGGCTTATTTAGGGATTTCTTGTTTGACCAGTTCCTGTTCTGTTTATTACAGATAATATTTATTAGGTGATAAAAGCTATTTTTAATTTGGTTTAGGATGCGTAAAAGATTAATACACACTTAACGGCTACGCTGTAGTGTACACAGTGCCCGGGATGTCTTAGCCGGCGCCTGCACTAAGACATTTCTTATCTACGAAATGACACACGTAGGTGCGACCGTACGATATCAGTGTTGGCTCGGCGCCGCGCGCTGTTGCGACCCCACAGTCCACAGAGCAACGTGCGATTGTTTCCGTTCATTCTGAAACTTATTGTTAAAGATAAACGACAAACGT
Organism: Papilio gigon; assembly: GCA_027563995.1. Lineage (NCBI taxonomy): Eukaryota > Metazoa > Arthropoda > Insecta > Lepidoptera > Papilionidae > Papilio > Papilio gigon. The sequence continues at coordinate 295,582 of JAODUI010000031.1, forward strand.
TTCCCTTTAACTAATTCAATTCTCTTATATTTTTCATTTAAAATATCACTGTGGCTAACTGTTTTCTTAATATGGCGACACGACTAAAGTTTTGCTTGTCAATAACAACTCAATACTTTTTTGTTTAATAATCCTCGCACATTGCTTGTAACGACACCTTTCAAACATTTTTGTCATGTCACCGGTCTCTGGGCATATCGTTCTGAATGTATAGAGTTTTGTATAGAAAATATATTATCTAACGTAGCGTTATGGCGTACAAAGCCATAAAAATCCATTAGAGGCAACATTCGGTCGGAAGCACCGGCGGATAGGTGCCACTATCTACCGCTACTCGCTACCCGGTGCCCGCTGCCCGGTACCCGCTAGCCGCAGAACATATTAACCTTTATGATCTAATTTGGCAGCGGCGCGGCCATTTGGCAGCCGCCGGTCAGGTGCCGCGACGTTAGGCGCCCGCAGACGCTCTGTCCGCTTCACCGGCCAACTTCACCCGATGCACCTAGCATTATCCATTTGTAGCACATTTAAATAACATTTCATTGTACTAACATTTTTAAAATAACACTTGTGACTTGGAAATTCCTACCAGAATATTTAACTACGGTGAGATTTATTTATTTATTTAATACACAAAACAGCATTACAATCAAAACAGCTTAAAAATATAACAATTAATTACATGGACTAGATTGTAAGCCAACACATGCGTATACAACATGACCTAACATAGTGCGATAAATGAAAAACAATAGTGAAAGAACAGATTAAGGTTTAAATAGTTTT
>JAODUI010000031.1:316405-333824 GCA_027563995.1 Papilio gigon
GATGAGCCCCCGATGGGCTCGAAACTAGTCGGTACTGACACCGAGTTGCACGTGAGTTAAGCCGTTTTATAAGTAATCACTGTCGTTGTTTGTTAAACTGAAGACCGAATAATTGTATAATATACAGAGATGACATGTTGCGCGTGAGCTTGTCTCGGCAGCCATTACGGAAGAGGAAGATGGCGTCGGTGCTACCATCTATCATAGGTCACATTTGTGCTTATTTTCGAACAGTCACGGTGCTCGCACAGACGATATTTGTATTACACGGCCCCATTAAAATACTTTCTTTTTATATAACTTAAGTGTTTGTGTATTATTGCCTTATATCGAATTTTGCATTTTAATTTAACATTTACAATAGAAAAAAACTACTTATGAAATAAATAAAATTTAATTAAATTAATCTCCGATCCTGGTCTATACAGTATCAGACTTTGTTCTGCTTCGTTCCTCGCAATGATAAAGTCAATACTTGCAACAACTTTGTCTTTCATTGATTCAACTTTTGTTTTTGTTCAGGCTCGCGAGCGCTCCGAGCTTCGTGAGCACATCACGGGGCTAAATGTCTCAATGCAAATTAAATTAATGTTAAGGCAGTTGACACACCTGACAATGTTATTTTTTTTATATATACTATACCATCTGATTAAATCACATCCGATACATACATTTTGGTTCCATAACATACTTGTATTTATTTGAGTACGTACTGCAATTTGATGATTACTGGAAAAAGTACAAGGATACATTATCTCATAATCTGTCGATAGCTTGTTTACTCAATGGTTTTGAATGTCAAAAAATTTCTTCTAAGAAATTATACATAGAGAAAAGTTAATAAAAATCTAAATGTAAATACAAAAGCTGACATACCATTGTAACATGTTAACAATCATTAAAATATTTTAAATCAAACAGTGTGCCTGGAACCTTAGCTCGGTAAGAGTACTGCTATAGCTAACAAAACTATAGCTAACAAAACAAGGTGAAGGTCGGCGGTAGGCTCTCTCGCTAATGTTAAACATCGAGCCTCCAACAAACTCACTCTTTGCGTTATCTTATGACTGATTATGTTCAATGTTATTGATGGCGTTTACTAGTGTTCAGTTCGATAGAAACTAGATTCTTACTTACAGCTTTTTAAGCTTTAAATAACTTGTAAAGTTTTATGGTTGTCAACATACCGTTTCAATCGAATTTTAAAATTTGACTATATTGTAATCTATTTACAAATAATTAACTATTTAATGAATGCAATTTACTTTTTAGACCGTTCAATCTAGTTCCATCATTTGCTTTATTGCTTTTCGCATCATTATAATTCCACCGACACCAGCAGCTGCTGAACTTCTAACCAATAAATCTGCAACAATCAATAATCTCAAGGTCAATTGTAAATGTCAACAGAATTAGAGAAGCGCACCAGAAACTGGTTCATTAACTCATCAATTATTAAAACTTCATCAGGAAACTATTCATTATTTTAATGGATTCTAAAAAGGAGTTACCTGTTGGTTCTATGTACACGATCTAGATGGAGTCTTTTTATTTTTGTGCAATGTTTTAATGAAATAGTAATAAGCGTAAAGTATTGATTCATTGATATTAATGCATTTAGATTGCAATTGTCCTAAAAGTATACAACCATTTTAATATGGAACAGGAACGAAAGAAGTTCGTTTGTCACTTTGACTGTAGTTGCACCAGATAGTAGCGAGACGACCACTCAGTCAGTGGTCAGACATCACCGGGTAAAGCTTGCCATGCCCAATTTAGTGACAAACGAACTTCTTTCGTTCTTGTTCCATATTAAAATGGGTATATACTTTTGGGACAATTACAATCTAAATGAATTAATATCAATGAATCAACACCTTACGTTTGTTACTATTTCATTATAACATTGAAAGCCCTTAGCTTCTGCTTCTTCCTTCTTTTTCGATGCCTACTAAGCAATAACGCCGCGTAACCAACGTAGAACGCAGCATGTAGCGGATAGCTGGCGACATCATCGCGACCCAAACGTGTCGGTGACTTCAATATTTCACAATTTAAGACAATATTGCTGTCGCTCTTCCGTTCTACAATAGCGTGGTTTAACATTTTGCCAACAGTTTGTTGAACCATTTTCTATTTTAACTTGTGAATCATGTTCTTTAAACAAATATCCTATTTAAAAAACAAAACACGACACAGCTACGTGATGTGAAACAAGTGAACATTTACATGAGACTCCCGAGAATTTATATCAGACGAGCAAGTAAGCCATTCTGTTGTGATTAAGTTTTTCTTTAATATTCAAATCTAAATTATAAATAGAAAAGTAGTCGATACAAATTTGACTATCGAAAAAACTATTGATTCAACAAGGATTCATTTGGAAAGAATTTCGAGTAACAGCGTCGTATATTGTCTACTCTATGTAAGCATGTACGACCTAACTCAAATGTAAGGCAGGTTGCCCTGCGTGCCAAAGTGTCAAGACGGCAAAATGGACGGTATCCGTGATGGCAACGAGATGGACATAATTAATAACTAACTCGTCGCTTACCGTTCTAAGATGTTGTAGTAGTAATATCAAGATGGCATTTTGTCGGCGGCCGTGATGTCATAAGGTAAAGTTTTCCTCCAAAATGATTTCACATTTGGGATTCCAAGGATAACTGCCATCCACTTTATAATGGTCCGATTATTGGACGCCGGGCGACTTGTAAATAAGTTTAGAGGTTAATGTGTCTTAAATTATCATATTTAAATGTTCTCTTGGATCGGGTTTACATACAACTTTGAATAATTTGGTAAACATGTTAAATCAGAATCTTTATGGACTGCCTTCGTAGGCTTCCAGATCACATTGGAATCAAACGAATTGATAAATTATCAAGTTTCTACAAAAAACTGACCAATGATGGAGTCGTTTAAAAGTATTTTTATGAGGTAATCTTCAATAGAATTTGGAAGTCACAAATTCTTATTTTTTCAAGAGCTTCGTTGTGCGTTTAGCATTTGTTCAAGGTTCCTCAAACTCAATATTTTGTTCGATGACAACATATAAAAAGGAGACAAACGAAAAGAAAATCATCGGGTATGATTGTAAGTTGTTTATTAACATTATTTTTATGATGTTTGTATCACAGAATCGCTCTATACGATCTCTCTAAACTACTACAGGGAAGGAATCGGGAAGTTGAGTATTTTTGGACTAGACAATAATTTACACTAGAGCTATTTACTGTGCCTGGGGAATGTGGGCGCCTTGGGCCTGGAAACCGAGCTCGTTGGAGACGTAGGTAACGGTGTAGACGACGCCGTCGTCACCGGGGTAGGAGAACTGGCCCTGAACCTCGAGGGCCTCGTTGTCAGTGCCCGCGTTCTTCAGCTGACCCTGCTCCTTCTGGGAGATGCCGTTCGATGTTTGGAATCTAGTGAAGACATTAAAGAAACATTAGTTTTTTAGGTAACTTTAAAAGCTTTCAATTTTAGTTGCACACGAACATGTTATTCGTAATGTTTGATGCTGTAACTCACTCGTAGAGGTAGGGTCCGGTGCCGATGTTGTCGACGTTTTGGACGACGATCTGGGCGTCGCCATCGGGGGTGGCGGGCGCGGCCATGGCGGCGGCGACGAACAGAGCGGCGACAATGAACTGCACAAAACAAATAATACGTTAAACATAGGCAAGAAATTGGAAAAGTTCTGACAATTGGATGTGACATAAATGATTAAGTAGATATCGAATAGAATCCATGTTGATGAAACAAGCTATTTTGTCTTTCCGTTGTTGAAATTGATTCCGGGTAGTGCGCAATCCATCGCCATCTATCCAAAGCTCACGGCAACGTACCAGTTTCATTTTGTTGAGTTGGTGGTGTTGTTTGTGGGTGGTGAGAAGACAGCAGGCAGACTGACGATGAGTGGTGGCGGCGATGCGTATTTATAGTGCGCGAGCGCGAGCGCGGGTGACCTGTGGTATTTGAACCTACGCGGCAGCGTGCCTCGCACCGCGTGCTTTATGGCCCTTGAATCTTATTTTTCTTAATGGCCAGTTTACATATTCCAGTCCAGCGGTGGACTCACAACACAGATATTTTTAACAGGATAAGGTTAGATTGTCATTCCTGATGTTTCCGACATCAGTTAAGGATTAAAAAAAATAATCCTGCACAGTTACTGTAATATTCTATGAGAGGTTTTGAAGAAATATTTTTACTTTGATTAAATAGTGGTGCTAATCTTATTAAAAGATAAAACATAACATATGGTTTCTGTCATTACCATGTGCATTGTACTTAATCTATTAGAATATGTTCAAAAAGGGAACATGGTTGATGTCATAAAATACTGGCGACTTCGTCAGCGTAGAATTAACTCCCGTTGAAGCTACTCCCACATATTTCAGCTACTTGAAGTAAAAGTCTTGTCAATATCTGCCTGGCCATTTCAGAGATTAACCAGAACTAAAGATGCTAGCAGCCAGCGCATAAAATTTAAATATTGGTATTTCGTGTTAAGTGACGTAAATACATAAGTTATGTGAAACATGTATTTTTTTTATTTAATTAAATCGATAACAAAATACAAAGAATTACGGCGTTCCACGATTTGATACGAAGTATTAATATTTATGCATATTAATACGATATTAACGTAAGGATCCCAGTAATCTTTATTGAGTGTGACCAAAGCCGAGGCCGGCGCGGCTCCGCTGGTATGAACAGACAAACGTCTCCTTTGTATATCCCATCAAAACTTTCAAGTTTATATTTTTTTATACGAGAAGAGCGCAAACGAGCGGCGGCATCCCAAGAGTAGTCATCGACGCCCATGGACACCTGCAATACCAGAAGCACCAAAGATGCGTTGCCAGTTTTTGAGAAAGAGGTACGCTCGCTTTGAAGGACGCTAAGTCGTATTGGTTTGGAAAAATCGCCAAAAAGAGACAAATCATTACTGTTAAGATTTGAATCCACTCCTTTGCACTATCTCCCAGAGTACCTGTTCAACAAGCAACCGCTTTCATTTTAATTACTTGTCAATTAATGTTACAAATAACGTGAACCTTATCTCATAAATAATGAATATGAAAGTTTGATATTGAAACAGACGTGTCCAAGGTACTTTAGTTTCGGGGGAAGAGTCTTGCTTATCATCCTACGCACACGTGATACTGTGTGTGCCTTTATTTCCCTGGTCAGTTGATTTTCATCCTTAATGATATTGTACACACAATCGTGTTTAGCTTCACATTTATGTCACATCAATACATATGTTACCAAGAAATAAGTGCGTGCTTCATTTTATAATCTTGTTAATAGATTTCCAAACAAGTTCAATAGCAGCGAATAAATTATTGCTTAGTACATAAAATTTAAATGATGGCCTGTGTCGCCGATGATGACAACTACATATGCAGTTTGTGTGTGACTGTGTGTATGATACACATTGACCATTATTAACGGTTCAACTTAGAGAGCACGATTTTTCATAGAACATCCATCGCACCGGAGGAGTCACAGGGAAGCAGAGGAACTAGATACATCTTCAGTTTCCAGATGTTGTGGAGTTTTCCCGGTGTTTTCTTAATTTCGAAACGTTTTCACAGAAAACCGAAGTAAACGCATGTAAATGTGCGTTGTTGCTTACCTCGGTCTCACATCAGATCGGTTGCCTCTCCTCGTATAAAATAAATAATTATTTTTACAATTCGTAAATTCAACAAGGCAAGCCGGATGGGCCGCACAGTGTTGCCGCTGGCCGCGTCCGCCGCGCCTCGCCGCCGACCTTCAACTTCAACATTTATGCAACAAACTCGTGTCTTCCGAATAATTTATTACTTTATTGTAATTCCTAAGACATCGCAATATTTAGCCTTTAACACTAAGAAATTCGTCTGTGTGAAAATGAGAGTAATTGATTTTACTTTCAATTTTAGACTCCGGAGCTTTGATTATTGGAGCTAGCAATGTAACGTTAAAGCTAGGACTTCTAGCTATAAAGCATTGGTCTAAGGTGGACAGCGATATTCAAGACAGTAGGTATCTGCTGCTGGTCCGATATCATCTTTACGAAATATAATTGTCAAGAACCATTTGTAATAAATAAAAGTTATAAATATTACGTAATTAGTTCGTAAGTGGGTGGCTGAGTGTTCACGAGAGTCTGGTAGAAAGTTATAAATAAAATTATTATTACAAGGTAAACCGTTATACAAAAGGACCAAAAATATTTGGTATTGACTTTATTCTTTAAAAAGCATATGATAAATAAAAGTTATAAATATTACGTAATTAGTTCGTAAGTGGGTGGCTGAGTGTTCATGAGAGTCTGGCAGAAATTTATAAATAAAATTATTGTTACAAGGTAAACCGTTATACAAAAGGACCAAAAATATTTCGTATTTTCCTTATTATTTAATAAGCATATGATAAAAAAATTAAAACTAAAATACACCGGCAACCTTCACTTCGACGACCAGATCGAGAGTGCAAAAATTGCTCGGCCACGCCACAGTGTGTCATCACCGGTCAGACGGATTGCAAAACTAAAAGCCAAGCAAATTGGCAATTTGTTAAACGAGAAAGCAATATGTATAGCAGATGTGTCTCGCGTGTTTTTGAAATATCTGACCTCTTACCTGCAGCAGCCGTTACTTTTCTCGTGTGAAATCAATAACAATTAAAGTCAGGTTGTAAGAAATAACGCTGCAAATACATTCCAATCGTGTCTCGATAAATTCAATAAAATTTAAATAAAAAAGCTTTTAAATATATTTCGAACATCATAGTATGTTCAGTCAAAGTGTTTGTAAATATTTGCTTTGTCTTGAATCAAAACTATTTTAGAGATGTAAAAGAGCGGCCTAAACCATTTAAACCTGTATCTTCGCCTTTTTGTAACCAATCACCTCAAGCAAATCCATAGTGAACCTCATACAATTTACCTCACACATACAAGATAAGCGAAAGCCTGACATTTGCACCTGAACAGAAGAAATGCCAAGTCTATTTCATCAAGCTCCGTGACATAGAGCTCCTCAGGCTCTCGCGCTTTATTAATGCTCCCCTAACTCTGTATCACAGTGTAAATGTTAACGTAAGTATGTTTGTTATTTAATGTCACAAACAAACGTCATACGTGGAAAATAATATAACTACAATATTTACTGAAACAAGTAGTTTTTAAAACTTTATCCGTTGTAATGTGTTTGGTAGGTGTAGAGAAGTATACAGCAAACAGTGAATTATGTATACGACAATGTATTGCAACAAGATACAGGTAACCTTTACAATTTAAAAAGTCCTTTACCATGTTTTTGTGGAATAACATGTTGTTAAAAATAATAAGTATGCGAAGTCGCAGTAGGAGCCTAGTCTATTAGTAAATGTTAAATGACCTAGTCGCGAGGTACGAGCCTATTGTGCGCTGCAGCCAGGGAAATGTGAAACTGTTAATGATTGATGAACGAACTGCTCACAGTTCGCTGAATAATGGAAACGTCTAAGTAAGATAAGATTATTACAAAATATTTAGCCGACGTACGCAATCAGTTGTGCGCAAATATGTCGAGAGGGCGCCTCGAGCTAAGTTATTGTTTCAATGAAACACATTGACCAATACTATAGAATGACTTTATCTAAATAATAAACTAAAATTGAAATTAACTTAAAGAAGCTTTAATACGGAAATGACACATTATTAGCCGCTATCGTCAGTCGCCACTTGTGAGGTTTCGGCTGACACACTTTTCATCATCACCGTCATCAGTCTCTGTCTCCCCACTGCTGTACATAGTCCCTCCCCAATGCCTTCCCCAGTACGCAGTTCTGTGCCTTCTGAAACATTTGTAGAAGAACATATTGATGTCTCTGTTTATTTTAAAGTAGCTGAAAGAAATGGTAACACATTGTGTGAGGAAGGGAAATAATCGCCGAGCATTGTTCGCATGTCCGCGCCGGCCCGAGGCCGCGCCACTCGGCGCCTCTTCTAAAATGTCACCCACTAGGTTACGGTCAACTCATACTTACGTTACAGATAACTTGTAGAAATTTTATCGATCTGTTTGACATAAATTTACTTGATAAAAATATTTAAGAATAATGACAATTTCCAAGAATTTTAAAGCTGTGAATGCTTATTATTACGTTAATTAATTTCGTTTTATTATTAATAAATCTAAACAGTTCAGCTTATGAATTGGCACTATTAAAGTATTCATTACTTCATTTTCTAAATATATCACATAGTACATAATGAAATAATATTATCGTGTCAAAGTGGTGCGTGTGAGTTGCGGCGCGGTGTGATCTCAGCGCAGTGCTATTTGATATTCAACATTCAGCAGTGACAGGTTATCAAAAACAAATTTCCCACATGATTTATGTAATTAACCTCACATATATCAATTTAATTGACGTCAAAGGACAACGATTTCAAGGATAAAATTCTCATTAGATGTGCATGAAATTCATATAAAAACTGACGCAATAAGGGTCTCCTCGATAGTTGTTATTTTAATCACTTATACAGTCTTAACAAAAAAATTAAAACTCCCAGACGTACTCAATTAGTGTCCATGGTTCCTGTCAGACTGTAAACAGTTCTAACTTGTTGACCAGCCGGTCCAGTAAGTAAGAATAGTCGGAAAAAAAGTATTCTTACTTCGTATGCAAACTTGCTCGGTGTTACGGTAAAGTCTCGGGATGTTTTCCCTGTCAATCAGAGCTTAAATCCTATATGAGTAATGCAGGTTTTTATTTTTTATTTTCTTAGTAAAGATGGTCTGGATACTGTCGAGACAGCATAGAACTATCGCGGCAGGACATAGAAAGGTGCGGCCCGTGATGTACAGAGCGTGTGACGTCACGTCGCTCACCTTGACACGTCGCAAATGTCACGTGTTTCGCCTCATTAATTCATATAAAAACTATAACTGGCTTGTGATGCGGCGCGACAATGTGAGGAGCATTTATCGATCGCGTGATAGTATTTATACTGTCTCCATTGAACACATCGGTTTTATTATTGGAAACATCCTTCATGTGGTGCATTTTGTTTGGTCAATTAAGTTGAATTACGTCATTTTATTGTATTGGTAACTTGTTAATAAATATTTATCTTATACATCTGAATATTCTTACTGCAATAGATTATTTTAAGGTGTTACTCCGTATATGATGTTTTAAAACTTAAGTGTTATGAATTTGCCATAAATAGTACCCCCTGTTATCTATCATTAACACCGGAAAAATTCTACTACAATTAATAATTATTTTAATGACAGTGTCGTGGCATAATGGTGCCGCGTATTTGGACACGGACGTCCATCACACAGAGACTGCAGCTGAGCGAACAGCGGCGGCGTCTACAAAAGATGCTTCAGTGTTCAAAAAGGTCTTTCTACTTTCAATTAAATTTCTGTTTGAATATTAACATCTTTGCATCCTCTTGGTATCTAAAAATCACCATTATTTTCAATACTGTTACAACTTCGCAGTTATTTCAAATTTCCCTTCACAAATATTATGTGTTTTGATAAGCAAATGAACAAATGAACACAGATTATCTATCATATATTATAGCAGCTCCGAATGTCGTACGAGTTGCTGCGTACTAAAACTTTAGATGTGGCGGGGCGAAAGGGGATGCAGGGGGAAATTTGTGTAGGGCGCGGATGACCTTGAGCCACCGAGGTATTTAAAAAAGCTGTATACGCAACTTTAGCTTCGTCCTTGTTCCTCCCCATAAATTAAATAGAAAATAAGGTTCTATTCCAGTCGACAGCCCTACCGGCGAGTGACGGAACTATAATCAATCGTGATTGCTGTAGTACTCTGAATACAAGGAAGACATCATCATTATAGTTTACCAAATAAACGCAAACCAAACAAGAATCGATAACTTGACCTAACCTACGACGCACTGCTGGGAACTAATGAATAAGAACCTTATGTCACAGTGCAGCCGTAGGGAGAGTTTAAGTTTCTCTGTATATAAGCTTTACATATAAAAGGTCCTTAATTGCTTTATTATACTGAGCATTGAATGCAATCTTCATCATTGAGTACGAGCGCCGGAGCGTCTGTGGCGCGGACCGCAGCACTGTACTGCTGTCACAGTACTCCATGTAAATGTATAAGGAAATAATAGAGAATTTTACGAACTTAAATCGCATCAATGCGATTCAAAACGCAAACCATTTGTCATTTCACTAAAATATTGATGTTCGCTGATTATCATGCGTTCGAGATTTAGAGGCAGGCCGGGTAACTGCGAGCTGTGGATGTCGAGCAATCTGTCGGCGGCAGTTATCGTAACGCGTCGCAACACGCCGTCACCCGACATTACTTAGCGGTCAATTAGCAAGCTGTTCACATTGTAAATTATTTCACTGCGACACGCGCATGTGTTCAATACAACTGCTTTGGTCATTAAAGCAAAGAGATCGAACGTAATTACTGCACTAAAAAAATAGGACGAGTTCGATACTTCCTACATACGTAGACGTTTTATTTGTTTCCCAGAAGTGCCAGAATGTCAGGGAATGTTCTTTTTTCTTCGCTTTGTACACTTTGGTGTATGAAACGAGATTTCTAGATCTCTTTGTATTTGTGTCATATGTCGACGTGTAAGGCTGCAATAATTGCTCTTCGTCGTACTACTTACAATGCAAATAAAAATGATTGCGACACATTGCAACACTGAATGCTTACATGTCTCTGAGATAGGCTAATGTGTAATGCCTCTCCATTATATAATATTTAGCTAAGCAGTGACCGAGTGCCCTTTGACGTCGCCGCTACTAGTGATGTATAAAAATACAAATATTCCACGATGTCTCACTTGTAATTTTTTCGTTGACCAATATTTAACATTACAGTTGATATTTTGTAACAATTCAATTGATAATTTATGTATAGGTATTTCAGTAACATTGTGAGTTTATTACATTGTCGAACCATTGAAGGACATTTTTAATTAATCAGTGCATATACTGTTTGTGGATACACAAAAATATTACAGATGTAATTGAAACGAGTTATAGAGAAAGTGGAGATCTGAACATTTATTTAATGATTATTTGTGAGCCAAAGAAGTTAAATTAAAGGTTAATAATATCGACATGGAGTGCGTCCCTAGCGCCCCCGCGGCCCGCGGCCCGCGGCCTCGCAACACCTTCACGCACGATGCTATTATAATGTATTTATTTTATTATTAAATGAGAACGAGCGTGGAATGTCGACAATTCGGCATTTAACTATTTTACAACGTGCCACTAAAATGACTGCGACCCACGGAACGAACGCGAAATCCGGTTAAAACTATTTTAAATTCATAATTCTTGTGTATAACTAGCGTTTCGATGGTTCTTATTGACAATACAAATGTACAAGAAACAAATTTTCGATGCAGAAAAACACTTTAACGATGTATTCCACTGTGACATGTATAAGAGAAATAGTGAAATAATACACACATTAGTGTAACGATGGAAAGAACAACACTCGTCGTTACAAAAAGACGCACTGAAAGGAACCTCAAAGATCCCTTTGGTACAGTCACGCGGCGTGACTCAAAGGGCCCTTTGATCTCCGCCGCCGCACCAGGCGGCGCCGTGCTCCTGCAGCACCACGCACTGACATAGTACTAACAGAACTTTAACAGGCGCTTTACGAAGTTTTTAGAGATAACGCAGTTACCGCAACGGACGCTGATACTGAATCAATTACTGCCAATGTTCATAATTATTAAATACCACAATTATACAACATGTAAGTTAGAAGGAAAAGAAAAGAAAATTTTACAAATGTTGTGAAGAAAATCGATCCAATGACATTCTCGCTAATAACATGGAGAATTTGAAATATTTTCATCAGTGGATATAACTCCCTTATTATTCCCCTGTACCAGATATGCCGGTAAACTAAGGGAAAGCAAACGGTAGATTGTCACATACAAACGATCCTCGATGAACTATGTAAAGAGCGCCCGACCCCGCATGTTTTCAGCCACAGGGCAACCGTGTCACACCAGCGGACAAACTTTCTGTACACGTCGGGATAGTTTTTGCGGCGCTCCGCGAACAGGTGTCCTTTATTAGATTTACAAAGTTCACACATGACCCGACAAAAAGTGTTAACGTTCCCCGCAACACAGGGACGCAAAGTTCTCATAATATATATTCGCTCTGTATCTATTTATGATATAGAAATTTTGTCGTCTTTGATACAGCCGGGCCTTTAAAGAATGTTTTTAAGTAGACAAATTTCTAGTCTAAAACACTTAGTGAATTTTAAAATTGTATTACATTTTATAAATTCATATTTTTATAAACATACCCTTCAGTTATCTCACGTCACCGACGTTGACGCGGAGATGTCTTTCGACCACAGACAATGGCTGCTTGTCTTTTTTTTACATAAATTCATAAGTACCGAAGCCACGGCCCTGCGTCATTTATGACTTAGAGCCGCTTACGTCGTGTTTATGCGTGGAGGGGTCAGGTGGGGAGACGATTTATCGAAACCATTTCCTAGATAACATTATAAAACGTTATTTAACCTTCCTTTTAAAATTATTACACTAAAGACCGCATCATCATTTATAACTTAAATAAAAGATACATGTCCATGCGTAGATGTTGTGCACGGCGTTACAGATGACGGCGCGCAATGCGCGAACAACAAGTTTGATGTTATAAAAATTACAAATTGTCAAACATAAAACTTGTAAAGGCGTACGCAGTAAGTGTCAAAATACGGCAGTTAATTCTTTCCTGAAGCTCGGCTACTAACAAGCCGCTCGGAAACGTTCATTAAGGTCTTCGGCACAGAGCAGGCGTGGCGATCGTAAAGCACGTGTGTTATATTCATAGCCTACATCGTGGCGAGCTATGAACTCGGTATATTTTTTAAATACAGAAATACATAAATTAAAACTGTACTTCTCGAATTCCTAAAGTCAGTAATAAACGAAGCAGTGCCTTTTCAATTTTATAAAAATAACAATAGGCGTATATTTAATGTATTTTTTGTATCTCCAGCTTTATCGCGCAGTATCGCGCACCGCGCACAGCGCTATAAATAACAGCAGAGACAACACCTTGTTAACTGGAAATAATTAACGGCGGAAAAATAAAGCTGGCAGTGAGCTGCGAGCTCTATTGTGCCGGCGGCGCGCTGTTCATTACACTGCGCGTAAAACATTCATTAAATTAAGAGTTTAGATAAACATCGGCGGACAATGGCTCCGGGACAAATAGCTTCACAGCTTCCGATACTCATTATATGGACGTTAGTTTCATGGACCAGAATAATGAAATATATGAGAAGAAAAACTTTATATTTCATTGGTAACAAAACTATTGTATCCTGACTGTGAGCATCGTCTCTGAGGGTCACGACTTCACTTCTTGACCATCTCTCGAAGGTTTTATCTCCATTGTTTATGTAATCTACTATACTAGAGAACAAATTATGAAAATAATTAAAATTGATCATTTATTTGCACCTCGACGTAGCTTCCGCGCCACCCTTCATACTTAAAGTTTTCCAATCTCCGCCGCCCTCTGTCGGTTACCTCACGCCGATGCAATTAATTGTAATCACTCACGCTCTTCGCATTCTCTTGTACATAGATCATTATGTTTGTAAGAATCAAGAGTGAAACGGAATGTTTTAACCACAATTTGTTGCAATCAAAAATTTAAACTGAGAAAGTCCCCACCCGCATTACATTTTACTTTTAAAGAAATTGTCCTTTAATACTATATCTTCATAACTAACAATCTTTAACAAATTGCTAAATAATTATCAAATTGCTAAAAAATTATATCCTACTCGTCTTATATGCAGTATAGATATCAAATTTTATATCCAGCGTAAAGAATGCATTACTAACGTATTTCAGTAAAGTGTTTTTCCAAATCTACTTTAATTTTTAACACTATTGTAAACAAAGCGAGTGGACAGTAAATCTCTAATGTCACCTGGGGGAGGCCGGCGGCGACGCGACGAATAATTTTATCCAGACGCATTTGTCGAGCGTCCCCCGTAGAGCCGCGTAGCCCGCGTAGCGAATGTGTAACCTTTAAGCTCAGGGGACTTTGCTAACTTAATTAAATTATTCTTATAGTTAAATTATTTTCAAATAAATGGATACATTTTATTTGTTTTCGAATTTCCAATGTCGACAAAAATACAACCTGTATTACTGACCGTATTTCAGTTCAAAGCTTGTTTCGTTGGCAGACTGTTGGCATGTAATGTGTACTATGCGTATTAAATTTTATATTGCATCATTTATTCATCGAAAGTAATATCTTCAATCATGCACCACGACGTATCAACAAAACTTCCCCCAACTTAAGTCGGTTAACGTAAGGTCACCGCTACAACGTAGCGACGTAGCGGAGTGCTACATTGCCTACGCAGGGGCTGTTTACAAAAACAAGATGACTGGCTTAACGGCATCCCCGGCCCTCCCGCGTCTTTATTGGCCCTCGTAGACTTCTTGTCAGACTAAGACTACATTATGCAGTAGATAGTCAACATATTATGTTATACTACCAATTATTTGTTATTACGACTTTCCAACGTGGACAGACATGGCAATAATTAAACTTCATCTACATGGTAATTAAACTTTTTCGTGCAATTGCGCAGCCTCCATAGCTCAGGGGTAAGAGCACTGGTCTTGTAAACCAGGGGTCGAGAGTTCAAATCTCTCTGGGGGCATCACTTTTTACAATTTAATATGTTTTTCATTTTTTAACTTCGTATAGTAATTAGTCAAGGTACACCGTTTTTAGCCATACTATAGTAATAAAGTAAAACTAATATAAAGAGAACCTCTGCCTTGTTAACTTGTTTGAATGCTTACCTTTTGTATAACATCTTTCAGCATAAAATAACTTAGCGCTGGCGAGGTAATGGGCCGGCAACACTTAACAGTTACACGCAGGTACCACGCGCCCGTAAACAAGTTTGTATTGCCTCAAAGCAACATAGAGAACAAAATATCTCACACCGACACTATCTTATGTCGTGGGTCATTTGAAACAGCCTCACTACTCTTCTCACGTTCCTTACCTTATTCGAGTATTCCTTATAATTTCATCACAGTACAAGATGGTCGAAATACCTGTTAATTAATCGCTTTTCTCCGAGTCATTTAAACTGAAACGCGGCAAAACTCGTAATCAAATACTTGTTGCATTGTTCACTTCGGTTTAACGATTATAATCCTTGTTGTTGCTAAATCAGTAAAGTTCAAAGAACCAAGAAAACGCATGAATAAATTCGAAAATGTTTAACATCAAGATACATTTAAATTGCAGCGAACACGTTCGCCATTACGCGCGGCGCAATGCGAGCTTTTTCGCCGGAATTATGTTTTTTAAATTTATGACAGGCTAAAATACGAAGTTTAAATATCTTGCGCTATCTGCTGGCGGCCGGCCAAACTACCTGAACAATAAATAATTCAATCTCTGCAGACCCTATGCTCGGGGCGCGGGACATTATCGTCGGGGACGTTTTAGTGCGCGGCGCGGCGCGGAGGGTGGCGGGCAGAGGAGTGACGCACGACAATTTTGATTTTTATTAAAGTTTCACACACACATACCAACATTTACGAGCGTATCATGACGTAACAGGGCGCCTAGCACTTTAAAGCTGCAACGAGAATATTACCGTGTGTTCATTGAACGGATTTGAAAGGATACTGTTTGTTCTACCTCATAATAGGATAACATTGAAGGATAAACCGGGTCAGCGTTTCACTACAATACAATTTCAAATTAATCAATTTGTTTAGAAATCTTTAAACCTCTTTTAAGGAGGGTGGGCGGGTTTGAAAAATTAATTACGATCCGTTCGTTTAAGACTCGCGAAAAATCTTTGAAAAGAAAGTTCCTCGGCCTCGATTTTTTATTTAGAAGTTTTAAGTGGGGGGGTGGAAAAATTCTCACGTCTACAGTTTTAAAATCATCGCAGCTCATCGGATAGCGCGTTTGCTTTGCAAATGTAGGAAGGAACTTCGAATTCTAATCCATTCTCACAGTCGCAAAGTAGTATGTGTAGCCGTAATACATCTGCTTAGAGTTAGTGAAACCATTCTTAGTTGTCTGGGTTCAGATTGAAATTGAAATTTATTCCATGGATTAAATTGAAAGCAACAGTTCCTGCAGACAAATTGCAGTTTTAATCCACGAGGACAGAAAACGCACTCTGTCTAAATGGAAGGCTCTACGCATACGGCGCTACGCAAGGACAATAAATAAGTTCGCGACACGCGGAGTCTAGACTCAATGTAGACTACCTGAGTCACTCGGGCCACTGCGTCCGGCCGCGCCCTTGGGTCTTCGCATTACTAGCGCCGCGAGCCAATAAACTGTTGATATGGTATTTGAATATTCATGAAATTTTTGTGGCCGCTCATTGCTCGAAATATGAACTCGATACTAATGATTCAATAAGACCAAAGAGAATATAATCTTTACGACTATTAGACGGATAATGTTTAATTTATTTAAGTATGATGTTCATTCCACTAGTGATGATGACTGCACTAAAATTAATTAAAAACATGTACTTCTTCTTTCTTCTAATTTGAGGTTTATCTATACGTATTATTTTCATAAAAAGGGACACAAAATTTAACTTCTCGTCATACGTTTGTACTTTGAAATGACATCTTTTTTTTAAATAAAGACAACTAATTTTACTAACGTTAACTGATCACCTGCTGATATACCGCATCCAATGTTTTATTTTGACAGCGAGCGGCGCGGGCCGGGCTCACCTTGCACTCACCTCGCGGACAAACATCTATCCTCGGCGTCGCCGCACGTTTTTATTGCCAGTTGTTTATTGTAACTATTGTACAATTTATTTTACGAACATTAATTTTAAATATATTACCCCTTTTTTCTTTTATGTAAATTTTTTCCAATGTGAAATGACTCAGTCAACAACATTTCACCCAATGGATATTACTTACTCGATATTTACATAACTAAACATTCTTCAGTTACGTAGATTTCGAATTAACTTCCGTATATCTTAGAAGATAGTCGTTGGAAATATGAGGGTTAATAGGACAAGGGAAAATACGTTACGTACCTCAAAGTCTTTAAAACTGTCACTGTTCTGAACGCCTTCTCATTCTAGACGGGACAACGTTGCTTTCTAATACAATACACACGACTTTAGTGCCTTTAGAAAATGGGAAGCTTAAAACAATTCATTATTTCCCTGACGCAATCTATACGAGACGAGTTTTTCGAGCGGTTTAAAAGGAAAGCAACAAAATAAAATGCTTTTTCAACAAAGCGACCATTCGAAGTAAGAACAAATAAGACCGCAGTTAAAGAAAATAGCGGCTCGGTCAAGCTTCGAACGGGAAGTCGGGAAGGCG
>JAODUI010000031.1:333924-349113 GCA_027563995.1 Papilio gigon
CGAAGTAAGAACAAATAAGACCGCAGTTAAAGAAAATAGCGGCTCGGTCAAGCTTCGAACGGGAAGTCGGGAAGGCGACAGGTGGAGAGCGGAAATGGCGGGAACTTCCGGTCGCGCCGAGAGCCTCCGCCCGAGTGCTATTACGCTGCCCGCCAGTGTCGCTTTTGTAGACACGTATTACGTTTGACGGGGTGATCAAGTTCCTAATGTAAATATTTAATTCTGGACACGTTTGAACATGACCTCTATGAATTGCAGCTCGTTTATGGCCCGGTATTTGTGAGGAAATGGCGTAAGTAAAATAAATTTCCAAAACATGTATAAAGGCCAGAAAGGGGACTGAGGACGACGGGCGTGGTGCAGCGTAGCACAGTGCAGAACGTAGCGCGGACAAAGCGTTGTTGTATAAGTGTTGTAACGCACAGTGCTGGGGTTGGAGCGCTGCCAGGCTACCTGCCGACGACGCCGCCGCTGCCGCCGCCGCTGCCGCCGCCGCCACTCGTAATGCGATACAACACAATCTCAATGGCTCTTTTTACGGCTCTGAGATTCCTAACGACATCATCCTACAACAGTTACAACAATAAATTAAATCAAATAACTTCACTCTTACAAAATTGTGAATATCATTGCTGATATATTTTTTGGTGACCAGAAGCAAACGAAATAAAACCTAACATATCTCTTTATTTTATTTTAAGCGATTATTTACTTGTTGTCTCTAATGATGTATACAGGACTAAGTAACAGTTAATTTATTTCATAGAAAACAAAAGGCATTTCATTTTGCACTGTCTTTTTCTTTTTAAAGAAAGCATAAAAAATTTCCAAGAAAGGAACATTTAACATGATATAAAAACTTGAAGGAAGATTGTGTGCGTTGAGAAATATTTGTTTTGGCAACAGTCCACAGCGAGGCGAGGTAGTCAGTGTCAGGTACACTGCAGCGGGACACCGAGCGCCGCGCACTCGTGTTGCAATATCTCTTACAGTTGCAAAAGTAATAAATACAATCACAAATATGCAAACTTTATATTCACTTCAAGCAAGTTCCTACCCTTGACAAACAAGAACTAAAGAAGATACTAACGTGGTTATTCTAATAACAATTTCCTCTACATTTGATTCGTCAATAGCCCATTAGTTAAGGGTACGGGTTTCCCATCATGTGGTTAAGAGTTCGAGTCCATTCAACTACTGTCGCAAACAATATCCTGGCGCAAGATTAGAGCTTAGTTGATAAGTAAAAGAAATATTAATAAATTAACAAAAATCTGTTTTATAAAAAAACATCAACCGTAAAGAAGAAACAAACTTCTATTGAATAATGTCTAGTTACAATAATCACGCAGAATCATTTAGTGTTTCCGAGCTGTCCCAGGTAGGCAGGGCGACAGCTCATCTCTCCGGTGAGCCTCACGACCGATTCACCTTCATTCTTGGCCGCATTTAATTGTCCGGCTCGCTTTTATTGCGCCCTAACTTCGCTGCAGAGATATCTCCTAACCGCTTAGCGCTTCTCCACTAAAGTCGACACAGAATGTTATTTGAGTCGATTCCGTATTTATTCTTAATAAACGGTCTTCAATATAATTGCTTGGCGAATCTATTATTCACTTTTCGTTTTAACTGTAGAAGACTTTTTTAAAACCGACTATTTCTCGAAGTTGCTACATGCCGTATTCATTGAGCCTAAAATATGTCATCTGTCGTATCGTTTACAAGCTTTTATTTTTTGATGGTTATATTTAAAGGTTTTTTTCAAAAGTTATTGAGTACAGGCGATAGGGTCAAAGTGTTCTAACAAAAGTATTTATTACGATGTCCGCTCTATGAAAACTTTATATTATTTACATATATCGTCCGTTACGTTCGTGTGTCGAACACATTGGACAACCGCACTCCCTTTATAGTGATCGGCTGTAAGTGGCAGGCTAATAAAGCCCGGCGCTGCTCGCGGCTAATCTCGCGCCTTCCCCGCGCCATGTGGATGCACCTTAATGTCCCGACACAAATCAACAACTTACGACACTTGTGATACACGACAAGTTATTCAAACCTGGAGCATGTTCCCAACTTGTGTCAACGTTTATATGATCAAATTAAAATAAGAAGATTTTTACTGTCGCAAAGAAATAATAATCTCCATCACAGTTTCTTGAAAACATATTTATCTCTTTTTATACACTCTTTAAAATGATATTTCTTTTTAATGATAACTGCCTCGCACTGATTCTACAAGAAAACTCGCTATAAGGCTGTGACTTACGCCACGTTCCTGAAGGAAGCTTGGCCAGACGATGGGCTTTAACTAATCTTATTATACTTTAATGCTTTTAAGCTCCATTGTGTGGAGTTTGGTGTAGAGCTAGCGGCGCGCGGGCAGGTGGGCGCCGGCCATTCAATAAACTCGCCTCACAAACTTAATGCTCTCTAACTCACCGCTGAGCCAAATTACATTAAGATCTTAGCAAATCTAAACTAATGGCATCTCACTTGTTAATTATTGGTTTTAAATTGTAAGTAAATACAGAATATGTTAAGTTTTGGTACTACACGGCAGTTAAATGGCGATAAAAATCCTATCTTACAAATTAAATCGATACTGTTTAATCTTTTTTATTATATTCTATCTTTCTCGTTGGCCGCAAGGAACTATCTACAAACTAAATGTTTACCACATTAATTATCACAAGTAAGTTCGTACACAAACCTGTTATTATATCTACATAAGTTTCCGCTAGATCATTAGGGCGTTCACGTAATTGTTAAATGTTCGAAAATGTATTTACAAAAGTGTGCACATTGTTATCTCAACAGAACGTACGTCTGCACAGAGTTCCGAAAGCTATAAAGAAATGTGTGCTAACTCAATGTGAGTAATGCTCATGCATAAGACAACAGCGGTGTACAATAACGCGGAGGCAGCATCGGCAACATCAGCAGGCCATAAGCCTTGCGGGACGTTTGCGCTGAGCATTTTTGCTGAGCATTTGCATGCTGAGCGCAAAGGCAATCCACTTACAGCGCGCTTACCTGCAGCGCTCGGCCGACGATCACAGCGACACGCGTGGAGACTCCATTACTTTCTTTCTTGTTTCTAATTTTTAACTAAACATTTTGTTAATAGCACATCATTCATGAGGTCACAATAGATCAGTTATTGAGCCCCCATGAAGCGACTACAACCAATCATGCACCTCGTAAGTACTGTGTGGCGAGAAATATGTTGAAAAGCAATATCTTGCCATGAAAGGCAAGAACTAAGCATAGTTTTTATTAAAATAGCTGTCTATCAAATAATTAATTTCAATATCGTGTTTCACATCATAAATATGTTTAGTCGATGCTACTCTACGTCTTTTCATTGTCAATTTGTTGAGGACTTACTTCTTCATAAAGGGGGTTGGAATTTTTCTTTATTGTCCGGATTATTTGAGCAGCGACGCAGGTCTCCGCGCGCAAGATGGCCGCCGCGCCGGTGCTTTACGACATTATCAAACTTCCATTCACCTTCGTACTGTGATATTAAGTTATTGACGGACGGAATGAGGGGCTCCGCTTTTAACGAAATGGATTCAACCAGGTTTTATGAGGCGCTTATACGACGACTTAAATTCAAGGAATTTTATTTATTATGTCATTTAATATAGCCCTTGCTCGCGTGTTACGAACACAACTCAACAATATTTTTATAATAGATTTATAATCTACAGGTGGCGTGTTTCACACAAGTTTGATTGAATGTAATTTTGTATTGTACATGATCACACTGAGGCAAAGGCTGCAAGAGGTCTTAGGAAGTCTTTTTTGCGCCACACCTTTGTGCTCCGCATTGAGCATATTAATGCAGACTATGACTTAAATATATTATTTGCAATTAACATATTGGTTTAATTTTTAGAACATTTTTCTTCCGAACTTTAATCCGGCTTCCAATTTTAAGTTTATTAAACTCATTGCTACAAAATAACTATTGTTCTGAGAACAGGGAGGTCGCGTTCTGCTCCGACATCCGAGTTCTGGCACGGTACGTAATGAAATGTTCACTTTTTGCACAGCTTCTAATCTGCCGCGGGACTCCCGCCCGACGATATATTATCATTAATGCATGTTGTCAATCCACCAGTACATTTTAAAGTACGGATCTATACATGAATTTGGAGGCGGCAAAATATTCACAAATATCGCAAGTAAAGATTAAAAGAGTCGCGATAGTGAGATATTCAACATAGGCTATTTAAAGCCTTCGAGAGACCCATATTCTTAACTGAGAAAACAAACCGTACAATTAAAAATTACATGTTTAGGCTAAACTGTACCGTTTAATTAACATTTAAAATCTTCAGTTAAAACTGAAGGTGTAAAGCGGGCTTAACAGTTTAAGGGATATAATATTATCCACGTATACCGCATCCGCGGCCGTTCGTAGTCAACGAGGCGACTGGCGAGGTCGCAGGCAGGAGGTAGAGGGCTGCAGCGCTGCACTCACGGCGTGCGAGCGTACAAATTGAAAACGCACGTCGGCGCGCACGCTGATTTGTCGACCGTTTTAACATCACATATATTTATCGTTGTCCCGGCCTCTTATTCTTTGGAAGACCTTTTGTTCTAATTCTTCGTGTGCGACAATTTATTGTAAGTGCTCGTTCCTTTCTGTTTTGTTAACTTTTTAACGTTGTATTTTATAATTGTCTGTTTTAAAGATTAAACTGGAAATTGCTGATTGCCGTGCTCGGGCCACATTTTATAAAAAAAAATTAGTACTCTTTATATTACTTGATTATGTGTGACGTCATCTTATTCAAAGACCAGTCAGAGTATAAACTGGCGTTGTTACTTACGACTTAACTAACAATGAAAAATATATAAAAGTGATTAATAGCTTGATATTTACAGTAAGTACTTTTCTGTATAAAACATTATAAGAGGATATAAAACATCTTAGTGAAATGTCATCAAAAAGTTTTTGTGTTAGCAACACCGTCGCCTGTCTGTCATCGTTAGTTCCGAATGACAGGTAGATGGCGCTGGGACGCGGGCGCGGGGCGGGGGCGATCGACGGGAGAAATTAATGTGCCGTCACTAACTCGGCCTCTAACCTCTGACTTTAAAAAATCTCCTCTCTTTCTTAATTTCTACATCATTGCGAGGTGTTATTGAAATCGGGAGGAGCTCGCTTCACACAGATATCGATGTTTACATATTTAGTTGTTTTACATACACAAACTCTGCTTCCAACGTTGTGTTTTAAGTAAGGTTAATAAAAAATACGAGTTCATGCAGTTGTGCACTAACAACGCTGCTGTCCAGTATAAATAAGTACCTAAATATATTGCGAGTCCATTATCAGAGTTAATTAATCCTCTTGCTTTTAAAAAGTGCGTTGGATCGGAGCAGCATCTCTTTATGACTGTTTTAAATGAACGCATAAATAGGTAATGTTATCCCCTGCAACACGTCTCAAGAACAAAAAATGTTTTTAAAATAATTTCGTGATTGTCGACGTCGTTTTCGTTCAGTCGTCACGTCCCTACCGCCTTCGTAGGAACCTATTAATAACTTGCGGGTGAAAAAGTTTTTAAAAGTGTTTTCCCGGCGCGGCCGGCAGGGGGCGCGGGGCTCGACGGGCTCATTAATTACGACTACTGTTTCACCGCGGAACGGCGGATCGACAACACGATCTAATACTAATCCACCTGAATTTTAGAAATAATGAAATGGCAACTTGTTTACGTAATGCCTAGTATACATTAGGTGTAGACTGTGGGACTAATCCCAGCACCCAAAGTACTAACACTTTCATAATTGTCGTGAATTTGTATTTTTTAGTCCTAACTCTGCAGCGTTTTTGTTTTTCATTTATTTTTCCTTTGCCGCAATATAAACAGGTGGTTTATATCACCGCGTTATAGCAATTACCGAATGTCACCACCAGCATTTTCTCCGCCGCCGAAATTAAATTATTTCACAATATAGAATATTTCTTTATCAGGGAAAGTAGACTTTATCTTATGGTAATAAGGTACACTGGAGCTGCAATTATATGTTAGTGCGAGGCAAGACGTGGCGCTGACAGGACGAGGTGCTCAAGGTGCGAATGGAATCAGGAAATTCTAAGAAAAAGCACTCCAAGCATCCATTGTTTAGTTTCACTGAGCGCTTTCGACAACATTTTTGTTATTTTTCAGCTCCTGCGGTAAAATGCGAAAGGTCTGGATTAAAAAAAAATCACGAATTTGGAACATATTATGCTATTTCTAAATGACTGGTGACTTCAATTTTTAAATTTCGATTCAATTTATTTGTTTGATTAATTAAATAAATAAATCTCTTGATCGCCATCATCTCCACAAATGTGATTTTGCTTTTTATTAAAATGAAACAATTTCAATATGTTCATGTTGAATACATAAGTAAAAATGTCGGCGAAAGTGAACCTGTTTCAATTAGGGTTTGGCAAATTTCACACGTCACAAGAAAAAAGTGAGAATGACTTAGAAAGTTTTATCGCTTCGAGGCAGTTTCCCGCGCAAAGTGACGTAACGGCCATTTTTCAACGCTGCCGTAGGTGCGCCGCGCACCATAATAAACTTCTCGCCATATGTCTCGCAAGGTGGCGGAGTGTACTGTAAAAATTCTAATTTTGTAGAGCGCAGCGAACCGTACAAGCAGGCAAGTAATTTACGATGAGTGGAATACTAAGGAAATTGTTTTAAGCATTTCTTCTCACCAGTATTATCGGGAATAACTTTATCGAAACGCATTTTTGTTTGTTTAATCCACGGAAAAAGCACCAGGACAGCATAATCCTCGATGATTCAATTGTCCTCAAACATAATTCACTTCCAAAGCTCTCACTGTCTCAGAACTTACTCCCATAAAAAGATATCGCGACAGACAACAAAAGGTGAAAATTTTTATCCGAAACGAGCACCTGCTCCTCCGAGTTGCCGAAACTTTGTCGAAACTTGAGCAAAACTTCGCTCCGGATGTTGTTATCGGCCGGAAGAGCTTTAGGCGTCTTCCTGTTTTGACGGACGTGAAAAACTCAAGTTAACGTAGTTTTTAAGTAGAAATGTTTTGAAAAAAATACTTTTCTATATTACCGGAGATGCGCGACCACACAAGGAATTACGGATAATGTCACAAATTGTTTCACAAGTAGATATTACTACACATGTTCGTTAAATTTGAGTCTTTGAATACTTGCAGTGAAGTAAACATTGCATTAGGATTTTAACACGGAAGTTCCTTGTTTCAATAATTAGATCAAGAGGAAATGATAAGGTAAGAGAACAGATGAGAGAAGACAATCGATCACGTAAACCTAAATCAATTAAAACACATCGCCCGACGAGTCCGAGTGCGCCGCGACGGTTCATCGATCACTCCGTCATTGAGCCGCCTAATCTTACAACTTGCACATTAAACAACAGTTTAAACAATGCTCAGGTATTATAATAAATCTTCGGAATTGCCCCCGGGCTCTGAGCCCACTCAATATTTAAAGGACAACTTTGTCGAAGTAGCGATAACTTTGTAATTTGAACTTTAAGTGAGCGGAACAAGGTGAAATGGGCCGTCACTTGTTTATGTAGCGGCGTGCAAAATGGCCGTTGTGTTCGGGCAGGCACACGGCGGATCGCGCCTGATATTAATCCGTCAGATCGTGATTAGATTCGGTGGCACGGAGTAATATATTCACTAAGGTGTCAGGCTAGAGCTGAGCTCTTGATGTATCGAGGTGTTATTGCGAGGCTCAGAGATAAAGGCTTACGCACACACATAAATAAGCTACAATATTAGTTTTACATAGAACCTACGGAGTACCACGTATTATACTACAATACTGTACTACTATGGAACTGCAGTCAAAAGAGTAGAATTTTTTTGATGCACGCTAGCTTGTTAATGACTTCAAAAAGAAGTCGACTTATGTACAGGTGCTTGATGGTATTTTATTCATTGACCAAAATTTCACAGCATCATGAAGCAACAAAATGTGCTTATCCTGGCCTAATACAGAACTTAATGATAAATATTCTTGATATATCGACATCCCCGCCGTGACTAGGCCGGGCGGCGGCGCGTGCCGCGGCAAGCGCGCGCTGACTTAACGCAAGCTTCTCCGCTTCACCTTCAGCCGAAAACTTATACAGCTTTAACGAACTACCCATGTTGCCGTAGCTGTTGTCAATTACTTACTGGCGCTGCTAAATAATTGGCAATTCAATTATCATCATTTACTCAAGGAAATCTAAAGTGTAAAATAACACTATTTTTATCTCTTAAAATTGTTTATGACATTAATTAATTGACCCTGAAATCCTTTTAAATGTATTTTGTTGTAGACACAGAATTTTGTAAGAAATAAGTCATTCATCAATTGAAGTATTAAGCCCAAGTAACGACAGTAGAGGGCGCAGTAATCGGCTCAGCGGTGGCCAGGTGCTGTGCGGCGGCGGAGTGACGGACTCCCGGCAACATTTAATGTGCGAATAATTTTCAAAGCCGATTCACAACTTCATAATTAGGCAGTCAAAGCCGGGCCGGGAGAATTCCTGCTCTAATTATACATTCATTCCGGGTTGCTAATGTTAACCTCAACTTGTAAGCCTATTAGAGTGGACAAAGGTAATTAATGTCCGTATTCCACCGAACTAATCTCATAAACGTGTAAATGTTTCGAGAGCGCTACTCACGGCAATTTTTTATTATTTTCAATTTCATTCGGTTCAACAATTCAAATATAAAACAGAGTGATTATTATTGTGTGAATGCCCAACCTCTAAACCAATAATGTCATTTGGAATTGAGCCAAACACGCACGTAAGTTTTTCAAGTTGATACCTATTCAACGAACCTACGCTGCACCGCAACGTATTAAATTCCTTCATAATCAGTACATAGACGATATTTTTCAATTAACCTCGTAACAACCTATGAAGTGTAAAGCGTTAACTAAGTTACAAGAATCTTGTAATAAATCAGAATATAATAACGACTTATCCCCCTTAATGACTGTGTAGGTAGATAATTGCCGCGAGAGGGCGCTGCCCCAGATTACAGGCCTCGTCTGATCACAGGGCGACGGTTGATTCCCGTATTATGGCACACCTTATAATTTATGTCAGCCCGGCCCATTGATGTGAAATCATATAAAACAAATTATAGGGTCGTCACTTGTTAGGAACCAGTTGTGTAGTTACCTGTGTATCGTCAACAATATTGTTTCTTTGAATAGTATTTAAATTAACCTACTTCAATAAACCGAATAATTTATAAGAAAGTTTATACAAAAACCACCTCAAAGAATGATAAATGAATAATAACGAAAAAACTTTTAAGATTACACAAATTAACGTCGAGCCTAATGTTTCCAAGTCTCATAATGAACTCGATATGTTCATAATCTGTCACGTCTTTTACGACATCGTACTCTTCGGAAATCGGTGTAGTTTATTCAAAGCTGTATTTTCTTGGTGCAACACTTAACAGGCGTCGTGTAGTCGAGGGGCGCATTCGACCGTTTAGCCGTCGCTAAGCACCTGTAACACTTAACCCCTTTGCAAAACGCTGACGGCCTGCACGCGGACTCTACGACGTGGGACCGAGGCGGCCAGGGCTGCGACATACACCACGATACGTCCTTGAATAAAACTACTTTCATTTTACTCATACCAATAACAGACAAGATTTTTTAAATCTTTTTGTAAACCAAATTGTGCTAGAAGTTAATTTGTGTCTTCCGGTGCATACAAAAGGTGGCACCTGCTAAGCGCGATTTCCTAGTAAAAGTGAATTTGCTTTTGATTTAGCATAAGCAATTTTTATGTATTTTGAGAACGAAATACTCTTAAAGAAATATCGCTGCATTAAAAAAGTATCGAAGTAGTGGAGAGGCAGCCCTAGTGTATCGAAAGTCGTTAAGTAGTCGTTTGACCTGAAAGTCGGAAACGCCATCGAGCACGCGCGGCCACTCACCACCTTTTACCGTCGCCTGGAGGGTTTAGTGGGTCACTGGAGCAGGTGGCCGCGCTCGATCTGTATCGCTTAGCCCTGAAACTGTTCACTCGACAGCTCTAAATATAGCCGAGGTGTTTATCTAGTGATCGACGATCTCCGCGACCGATACAAGTTCTCATGACGCTAAACGGGAACTTTTTAGAAAATGCTTGCGATAACGGCTTTAACACTGGTTTATCGTGAGAGATCGCCGGCGTCATGCCGCGAACAGACCGGCGTCCAGTGCACGTAAATCTGCGATTCGTCTGATGACTGCGTGCCGGGGGTTAAATTTTAGTAATTTTCCCCATCTATCCTTTTAAAGGAAAGTATGGGATACAGGAGAAATATTCTCTTTCGTAGGCACGCTCCGCATATGCAGATGTTAATTGGCAGAGATTATTTTGCCAATATTAGCGAATTCGTGCAGAGGGCGAGTCTGCTTGTTTGCCACTTTACACTATAAAATAACTTCACGTCCTCTACGACGAAATTTCCGAAAATGTGTCAATGAAACATATTTCGATGGTATAAATAAAACTCATCGTGTAACCTAAAATGTTTAATTTCATTTCAAAAATAAAATACATCTAAACTTTGCACTGAAATATAAAACTATACGAAAGAAATCACACGCTTAAGTAACGAAATGGCTTTTGGACGGAAAAAATAAAAAAGCGAACTTTGTATATGACACTCCTATATACTACTTAAATAAAGTATGTGCTGAGGCATATTCTTATAAAAATACAAAGGCTCTACCGCGGTATACAATACAATGTTCTAGGATCTTACACGTACAGCCTCGACAGGCTGTCGGCCACTTCTGTGTTAGTCTTTGCAGATTATAGCAAAAAGGTCGCGCGCATTTTGTACATTTCGATCACAAAATCAGGTCGTTCACACATCCTTCACTTCCAATAATTTGCGTGGAGTTCAATACACATTATATTTGTACATACGTTTTGTTTACACGCATTTTAATAGGAAAGTAATCGATTCAAAAAAAACATTGATGTGTAAAATTGGTAATTTCACCTGTTTCTTGATTTTTATTACAGGACAGAAGATACGGATCACAAAATCAAAACTCATTCATTCACCAATTAACCATACAAACAGTTCATCATGTAAAATAATATAGCATACTATATACTATATACGCTAATATACAAATAATTACGGACTAAAGTAAATCTAAATAAAGTCATTACATTGTGTCATTCTTTACTTTTATAATAAAAATACATTGTTTTCACATAAAACGTGTGGAGGTCAAGGTCACACGAGGTCATATAAAATTCCCTTGAGTTTCCTCGGCCAAGACACCTGCAGAAATACATATCTGTTCTCTCGGCTGCGACACACACTTAAAATAAATGTATACGAGAGCAAATCCGCAATCTTACGGGAGTCACTTTAAGGTTATAGCGTACTTGCAAACTCGCCCACCAGACATCGCCCCGCCTCGCGGTCGCGAGCTCACGAATGCGCTGTAACCGTCAGTGTCGGCGATGGAGCTCGGTTTTACTTGTGCTTAGACATATAAAATTCCATCTTAGAAATACACTCTAAATAACACGCAGGATTTTGAGATTCCGCCAGAGATGTTTACGATTTACGCCGTCAGAAATAATATTACATTAGTCATGGTTGTCTCGCGCGACGTGTTTGTGATCGTTTCTTGTGGAATGTGACACACGATTTGAGAATTTGAAACTCTAAAGAACGTGTCGCTGTCGTGTTTCATCGTCCAGATTCCTGTGGGTCCAACAAGAGCTGACAGTTCCAGTAGCGACATGCATGTCAGGATACACTAAAAGTTGTAAAAGAATATGGTCCAGTTCGTGAGGGTGATGTACTGGGAAGTCCGAGAGTGTGAAGACGTGAGTATTTGTGGCGCGCGCACGGCGGGCTGCAGGTAGGGGGGTGCTATATGAAGAACTCCCTGCGCTTGGAGACGCGGGCGCCGGTGGCGGCGGCCAGCGCGGCGGCGTCGGGGTCGGCGGCGCCGTCCGCGCCGCGCTCCTCCTGCACGTTATACGTCATTGAGTTACTTTGCACACTACAAGTACTATTGTACATCGTCATTTTTCACCATTTTAATTAGTGCGCAATAAAATTGTTTCATTGTCTGCCATCTTTAGAGTGGTTCGCCGGTTCTGGCTGCTGCAGATGTTTACATTTAAGAAAACAATAAATTGAGCTTCAAGACTTTAGGAGTATCTCGGCTTCGTGTGTGAGAGTGGATTACCTGCGTGAGGTACTCGCCCTTGTGCCGCGAGAGGGCGCGCACCAGCACCACGGCCACCACCACGAGCAGCAGGAAGATGAACGCCAGCACCGCTGCAGCACACATTCAACATTTCATTTGGAATCACCAAGCAATAGGTATTGCACTGTAATTTGACTTTGAAGGAATAATGCGTGTCAATAGAAAGGGGTACTAACTGCCGAGGATTGCCTCGTCGGTGCGGTGGAAGTCGAGCTCGGCCTGCAGGTCGTTGGGCGGCGGCGGCCGCGTCTCCGGCGCCTCCGCGGGGTGAGTCACCGGCTCCACGCCGCAGAAGTCCTCGTGCAGGATACCGCCTGCGGCCACATGAGGACGTAGGGTTACGTGACGTCATACACTGCTCCAAGAGTCGTACAGTAGTAATAGGTGGGCAATAAAGGTCGAAGAGTGCAGGTACCTATGGTGCGCACGTTGGGCGGCGGGTCCTGCTGGAAGAGCAGCTTGAGCGGGTAGATGTCGTCGAACTCGACGCGGGAGACGCAGCCAGCGAAGCCTTCGCTCATCGACTCGTTGCGCCCGATGTACATGTACTGGATGTTGTTGAACTGCGCATCCGCAGACTCCTTTATGTTGAAGCGGTACTCCTGCGTCTCGTAGTTGTCCACCTGAACGACACGATGGACAATATTCAGTCCCGTATCGGGCTATGTTACGGGGATGCCAAGAGGCTTGTCTGCATGGAGGTGGTACCTGCAGGACCATGGTGGCGCCGCTGTCTTTGCGCGAGAGGCGCACGTCGTGGTACTGGCCCATGCCGAAGTGTTTCCCCTGGAAGATGATCTCCTGCCGCTCGAAGCCGAAGTCGAACACCACTCGCAGGTAGCCTGCACGAATACATACACATATTTATAATGTGCTAGTTGAAATTGAAACATTTGTTGATTAATTGAGCGCACATGGCACTGACCAGAGTTGGAGACCATGAGTGTTAGGTATTCGCCGGTGATGTTGGAGAAGAAGCCAAGCAGGAAGCCTTTAGGGTTGGTGGTGGTGAAGCCCACGCGGATGCGCTCGCTGATCGTCGACCGCCACGAGCCCAGGAAGTCGTATTTCACCATTGAGTTGGGTCGCAGGTTTACGCCGATTTCTAAACAATTAAATATATATTTTTTTTTAATTACGTTCACGGACGACGATATCGATCAAAGTAAATGAGTTAAAATTCTGTTCGTAAAATGTTACTCCCCTACTGGAAGTTTTTTAAATGTTACAAGTGAAAGCTTATTATAACAACGTGCAGTTCTGACCGTCCGCACAGATGGGCCCCTTGAAGGCAGTCCAGCGGCAGTCGCAGGCGTAGCCGTCGTAGCGCTCGAGGCAGGTGCCGTTGTTGAGGCACGGCGACGACTCGCACTTGCCGTGGCACCCCTCCGACACGCCGTACAGACCTTGCCACATACAATACAATACGTGAGTTACGAACTTTTACGTTTAAACTTTTTGTAATAGATTTGAATCGAATAATTATTTTTAATTAACATTTTCCACTGAGTAAATTAATAGCAAATACATTTCAAAAAATGTCTTTGAGTACGCAAACGGCATATCAGTCAGAATGATGTGCGTGGCGGGGCGGTACCTCGGCGGGCGTAGGCGGCGAGGTCGACGGGCCGGCCGTTGAGCAGCAGCGCGCGCACGCAGCCGACGAAGCCGTCGGCGCGCTCGAGCGAGGCGCCCAGCGCCAACGCGGTGGTGAGGTGCAGCGCGCGCACCGGCTCCTTGGCCGTGCGTATCTCATTCTTGAGCGCGCCGTCCACCACCACGCGCGCCTCCTTCCTGCGTACGCGGTGTAACAAACACGTTGTCGATATGAACACAAGCACTTCAGCACTGTGCTATTGTACGACCGAATAGATGCTATTTGAGTAACGCAAGAGACAAGGGAGTGTACCTGTTGCGCTCGATGGAAACTGAGTGCCAGTTGTTGTCGGCGAGGCGGCTGCTGGTTTCCACGGAGACGCCGAGCGGTGTGTCGCCCACCTGCAGCTGGAACTGCAGCTGGTCGCCGCCGATCAGCGACAGCTTGATGTAGTCCGTCGGCCCCTGACACATAAACATACAATTTCTATTTACTACCACCACGCTACTATGGTTTGAAAAGATTGCTTATATCTTTATCGCTTTACCACTAACCTTGGCGTGCAGTAGTACGGCGTTCTCCTTGGTGGTTTTGAACTCGAAGTATATGTCTCCGCTGTGGCCGAGGTCGAAGGTGGGCAGCGAGATCACCGAGTCAGAGATGCGGAACGTCACCGCGTTGCTGAACAGGTCTGCTCACACAGTTACAATGCACATTACACTAAACGTTCACAACGCATGTACAGTAAGCGGCAAGGCAGTGTTGACGTACCGTCGCCCTCGCAGAGCAGCGGGCCGAGCGTGTAGCGGCCCTCCTTCTCGTCCAGATGGCTGCCGGTGTCGCCGAAGCGCAGCTGCTTCACCGGCAAGTACTCCTTCTCCGTGATCTCGCCGCCGTCCATCTGAAACTCTGCAAGACTTCACGTCAGTATTGGGCCTTAGCATAGCGTACAGCGGGCACAAGCTACATAAAGATGACATTACATTAATAAGAGGACATGTTTTTACTCTTTTAATTAGAGCGAACATTACTAGTGTGTTCAATTATTTCTCTCGACACATGTAGAGTCCATTATGTAATTCAAAAGTGCACAACTATAAAAATAGATGTTTGTAATGTTCCTAGGTAGTTACCTTCAGCTTTGAGCGGGCTGTACTCGGCGTCGCAGTTGCACCACTTGGTGGGATCCACGCAGCTGCCGAGCACGCCGCAGCGGCCATAACATTTTTTGGACAATCCAATCCTGCCATAGCTTTCTGTTTGATCAATTTTCCAACTTCAACTGAATGTTTAAACATTAGTTTAAAAA
>JAODUI010000031.1:349213-425391 GCA_027563995.1 Papilio gigon
CACATGCGACTGCCGGGCCGTGCGCCCGCACACGAATACATGCGCTACCCAGCGCGCGACACCCACCACGCGAACGGCGCGAACGTCGCCTCCTCGCCTGCCCACACACGTGGAATGCGTCACTCTACAATTGGACTTTCGATGACATATTATGACGTAGAACATGTACTTCGCAACAAAATTTATAAGATATTGTTTATATCATTTAACGAATTCATCTCCCCGGTGTCATTTACTGCTTGCTTTGATACTGTTAGTCGGAGAGCAATATGTAATGAACTGACTGGGCGAGTTGAGGAGTCGTGAGTGCCGGCACATGTAGTCGAGGCGCTGCGAGCAGGTCTGCGAGCGATTGAGCAGCGCCTCCAGCTGCGCACGCGACGCCTCGTACACAACGTCCTGGCGGAAGCTGCCCGGCTCCTGGTACCCGTCCACCGGCGAGCCCGGCGCCGCGGAGTGGGACACCTCCGTCACCACGCGCCCGTCCGCTGCGCACACACACACGTACAACACACAGTGCTATGATAGGACACAAAACCGGGCAGTGGTGGTCGTGTACTGACAGTGCAGGCGACAGGTGACGGGGAAGGCGGCCAGCGGACCGGAGCCGTCGACATCGACCAGCACGTCGGCGGACCGCGACGCGCCCAGCGCGTTCTTGTACGCCGCGCACGACAGAGGGTGGATCGCTGCACACACACATTGCAAAGCCAATTATTTCGTTATTCATTTGCTTTAATCCCGCATTTCAATGTAAGGAGGAATACAGGTGTGGCAGACGGCGCCGGCGTAGCCCGTGCCCTGGCAGTTGCACGTGAATTCGTCCGCGGTCTGCGTGCAGCTGCCGCCGTGCTCGCACGGGTTCGGGTTGCATCTGCATAGACAACCATATTTTACTCATTATGAAAAAATACAAGTTAACTATAATGAACAACGAATATATTACCTGTCGATCATCTGGCAGGCGTCGAAGACGACCTCGTTGGGGCAGCAGTACTCCTCCTTGGTCCAGTCGGTGGGCAGCCGGTAGTTGCCGTCCACCGCTATCTTGCGCATGCACCCGATGAAGCCGCGCGGCGGAGCCTTGCCACCTGACACAAAAAAAAATAACTTTGATGTAATTTGTACCAAAGATTAATCATTACGTTTTCTTCAATATCCCTGTACATCGCGTTGTAATGATTTTTAATTTGGTAGAAATCGCTCAAAAGGGCGGTTAACAGTATGACGTGTAGGTGCGCGTATCTTGTCGGTGGGCATGTGCCGTGCATTTACCTGCGATGTAGTAGGAGGGTCCGGTCTGGAAGCGCAGCAGCTTGGTGGTGCGCACGGGTCGGCGGTCCAGCGCCAGTAGCAGCGAGTCGGGCGCCAACGTCAGCAGCAGCGCGTGCCAGCGCCCGTCATTCTGCGGCTCGGGGAAGTTGTCTAGGCGCACCGGCCCACCCACCGTGGCCCCGCCCCCTGCGCCGCCCCCAGTCGACAGCTCCACCTTAACCCTGCCCTCTTCTAAATAAACCTAAACAGAGTTGTACGCAATAAACAAAAAAATATCAAAACGATGGTGACACACTAATGGCAAGTCGCCAGTAATCATATATGGTTCAGAAAGAGTTACC
The DNA here is from genome assembly GCA_027563995.1 of Papilio gigon. Lineage (NCBI taxonomy): Eukaryota > Metazoa > Arthropoda > Insecta > Lepidoptera > Papilionidae > Papilio > Papilio gigon. Next base: position 350,830 of record JAODUI010000031.1, read on the forward strand.
TTGACATAACCTTCAGTCTTGAACTTGTGATAAATAAGCAGAGCGTGCTGCTCGTACGTGCGGAACTCCAGGGAGACGTTGAGCGAGGAAGCGCCGGCGTAGCCCCGCAGCCGCGCGAACGAGCCCTCCTTCAGGAACGTGATGGGCACCACCGGCGGCTCCTTTTTTCAGAAAAGTGTACCATTTTAATATTTAGAAATGATACCTAACTTTAGCTTCATTACTGTAAATATAATTTATGTAATACTGACTGGACAAGTGTAGAGCGTGTTCAATTTCTGGAACTTGAATGGCTCCCCGGAGTCGTAGCCCTGCTTCACCTCCTGGATGACGTTAGTCGCGTTGAGGTAGAGGTTCTCCACGCAGCCCGTGAAGTTCTGGTCCACCACGAGACCCTCTTGGAAGTTCGGCACGCCGCCGATGTACAACTAGACATTTATGTGTTTATTATATAAAGTGCGGAAGGAAGACGTAAAGGGAAATGGTAAGGTATTTTCTTACAGCTCTATTGAGGTTGAGTCTTGAGAACTCTCCCTTGACGCGGCCGGTGACGACGACGCGGTCGACGGAGAAGATGAGGTCGCGCCGGTGGCGGGACACCACCACGTCGTGCCACATGTTGTCGTCCAGCAGGCTGCCCACTGACACTGACGTCGCCGTGCCCGACCCTGCGGCCACATTACAACAAGCAGATGTTAACTTACAAAACAATACCAGCATGTTGGTTATTTACTAAGGGAGTCTTTTAAACACCAAAGAACTCCAAAAGTAATCACGAGTATTGCTGTGAGTGTAATAATTAAGGACTAGACTAGGACTAAGTCAAATACGAGTGATGGACACTCTTCAAAATCGGTCAATTGTATAAACTTATATTAAAGCGGACATTAGAGTGAGACGTATGACTGATAAGAGAAGAAGAGAAAACAAAATATCCTTTCTTTTGTTTTAAAAGCAGAATTCATCGGTTATTAAGGATGTCTAATGTGAGGAGTACTCGACATTAGGTAACTTGTTTGCTTGTTCCCCACAAAGTATGATACAGCCCTCGACCGGATAGAGGTCGTGTCAATGTAACGGCCTACGTGTGCGTACGTCGTTTGAATCGCTGCCAATAATATACAAACATTAAGTACGCAAATGTTCTTTTTTTGGCATCTGCAACATGCCGACTGCTCAAGGACGGCTTTATGGCTTATCAAATATAATCTGTAAAGATGTTTTAGGATGTTGAACGATCGCACATACATTCTGTAATTTACTACATTTTTTTTATGAAATCTAAACTAACGCTTGAACACGATCCCACCCGATGCCAAGTGATGATGTGGTCGAAATATAGTACGTGCTAGTTTAGTAAGTGCGTATTCACTCTACTCTTGAAGGGCCCTAAATCGTATTTATAAGGAAGCACTGACGCTGGCAACTTATTCCACTCCTTTGCGGTGCGCACAATGAACGAACATTCAAATCGTTTCGTTCGAACGCCCGGCACAGCGACTATGAAGGGGCGAATAAAGAAGAATGGGGATGGGGGAATTAACGTAGGGAGTCGCTCATTGCAGCTCATACTAAATATACACTTAGTAGAGATGAACAATTAATGACCCTGAGTGCGGCAATTAGTTATATGAAGGAATCATACGATTTTTATTTGACATCTAATTAACTGTCGCAATGTACTCCAACTTTGTAACTGTCATGTTTTTCAAATTTATATTCATAAGAATCATAACTGACCACTTTAATGTATCACGGTGAGCGCATCCCGACCGCTGAGTGTCAATCATCATAACACGCCAATACTATTTTAATAGCACTTCCCGGATTTATATCAAACCGCAACCACCCAACACTTCGCGGTTTAATTTTATATGTATTCATTTGAAATAAACAGTAAAGATTATCCAGCCTAGTATCTATTGGGTTCAAATATCTCTTGTTATCTTAAAGCATTTCAAGACAACTTAATTAATTTAGGATTTTCAGAAAAACCTTCACTTGATCTGAGCCAATGTTACGATGTAGATGTGATGTAACGATTGATAGCCGTCAGTAAAGTAAGCAAGCCCTCACCAAGGTCAATGTTGAACACAAGTCTGTTGTCGCGCAGCTGCAGCGCGACGTAGTCCCCCTGCGTGCCGCGCGAGTACAGCAGCGCGCCCGACGCCGCGCTCGTCTTGAACCTGAACCTGATGACCTCGCGCGACGCCGATATCGGGTCCCGCAGCAGGTCCATCTTCACCAGTGATGACCCGTTGAAGTATAATGTATCGGCGACTAAGAGGTCAATATTAAAATGATTGCTCTGTATACTAGGAAATTGTGTGGAAGAAAACAATATTGTATGAATCGTACCATATTCACAGCCGTAGATCTCAACGCGCATGGATATCTTGTCCCGCCATCGCATCGGGTTTATCCTAATGTACTGAGCTATTATAGGCACTTCGAATTCGTTTCGCTTCACCGTGTTGCCGTCGTGGTTGCCTTCGAACATCTACACACCACAAAAATAGCTAAAACAACTATACGAAGAAATACTGTTTGAAATAATACAGTCGTTAATATTAACAGTTACAAATGTAACATTCTGTTAGTAAGTTGGAAGGTGTTCACAATTATTAGTTAATTATAAGTTGCACACTAACTACTAAATTAAGTGTTACTTTACAAATGACGATCAACTGATAGTTAGTAGGTACCCGAAGAACATCTCATTTTCTATCGGATTTTGAAACAACGGTTAAAGAAGTCATATGAATAAGTGAACGTTCTTGCACCGGCATAGGTCATTCTTATGTCTACAGGTATTATAAAACCTAAGGGTTTAGGTTTTACATTTTTAATTAAATTATATTTTTTAGGCACATTGCGTGACCATTATCAATACGCCCGAAAGGGACTATAAATATTGAAGTAACGTATTAACTTCCATAACAGCCGGTCACTGACATATCCATCACCATGGTTACCAAAACCTAAACTTTCTTTGTGGGATCATGCAACCTTGTCACAAACCATTCACCTGTATGTAACCATCCGAAGATGCAACCTCCCTCCAACTCTCGCCATCGTCCGAGTACTGTATCATGTACTCGGAGACATACTCCTCGGTGGCGTAGCGCCCCCTGGTGGCGATGCCGCGCAGCTCCTTGCGCTCTAGCAGGTTAATGGTTAGGTGCTGAAAGTATGACGCCTCCTTCGCCGTCCAAGCTGTCGAACCTTCACCGTACGTCACCAAATATTAGTGCTAAAGCCTAGCATGTACACTATACAGACGTCATGGGAGAGTATGAACGCATTTAAAGTGTAATGTGTTATTTTTTTTAGTTTGTAGTAAAACCTACAATTTTTCACTTAAACATATTATTAATACGAACATCAAGGGTAATTGTAAACAGAAAGATAGATATTTAGTCGGTTAAACAAGAATTTTGTACAACATAATAACTTTAAACCAAATGTACAAAACTCCAAGCATTACTAACTACAAAGCTTTCAAACTACATGCAAAGTAAAGTAAAGAGTGCAGTGGCCGGCCACTATGTCATTCTTGTTAGTAACCATATCCTAGAGTCCTTTGGGGCGATTTACCTTGACCTCGCCCCCGGCCGCCTTGTACTGGACGTAATCAAGTCCGTTGGAGCCATAGCTTATGTGGTACTCCTGGACAAACTCTTGGGAATGTGCTCGACCCTGGGTCGCTATCCGCGTCACATTCCTCACGACTCCCAGGTCTATGACGAGTTGCTGGTCAAAGTCACTCTCCGAAGCCGTCCACGCATTCAAACCTTACATTGATATAATATTTTTACTGTATGCTTTGTAGACTCATGGCAAATCAAATAAAATGCAAACATTTTAAAACTTTTATTGTGCTACAATGATTTAAGCATGCCTTTGTGTAATAGAACAGCAAGAAAACCACAACAGTTTTCAGCAAACTTAATAACAACCCAAAGCTCACAGGAATGCCCGCAACCATACACTGACGACTCCCCTAACCTAGCAAGTCAAATCGAAAATTTCATAGACTATAGAGTAAACACTTAGATGTAGTTCATTTAATTAGCTGTTGGTCTTAGCTCCTTCATTTTTTTAATCAACATGTCTTCTGTAAAGCGAGGATCTGATTGATAAACAGGTCTTGCTTCCCTTACTAAATCTTCGAAGCTTAAGAATGTAAAGGGCTGGGGCTCCAAATTAATTTCATTACAGGCACCATTTAATGAAACTGCCAAAGCATGTTTTTCATCAAGTAAAGTCTCTTCAAAAATCCAATCGTCCTTTAAAACATTGTCCAGGTACAACTGTGTATCAGTTACCACCTCGCCAACCTTCAGTGGTGTCTGAGCTGAGAAACTGATTAAATCCAGTGGGATAGTTATTCCCATGCCAGTATTTTTTACATAACTTTCTTTCAGGCACCACATTCGGTAGAAACACGCAACCTGCTGCATTTCAGTTGGGAAACTACGTATTGTGGACCATTCATGCTGAGAAAACTGTCTTTTCATTATACGGAAGAAGTCAGGTATATTTTTATTTACTGGAGGTTCTATTTTCATTATATCGATACCAATGTTGGTACGAATGTTGCCTGCCAAGACAGTATAATCTCCTTGGTGGGACACATTAAAACTTGGCAACACATTTGAGTCAAGCAAATATGGTTTACCAGTACTATCTCTTCCTAGTTTAATAAATTCATATGGAATATTTGCTGACAAATGCACAAATTTTTTCATTAAAAGCCTTCCAATTAACGACGATTTGGCGTCATCTTGGAAAACAAATCGGGCTATTCTATCCTTCTCCTCCGGCTGTATGTAGCTGGAAGCGGCTAATAATTCCTCTCTGCCAGGCTTCCATTTGCTAATATTAAATGCCCATCTAACATTTTCAAATGCCATGCTTATGTTAGTGGGTGTTAGGATACTTAGACTCCTCTGTACCCTCAATTTTCTGGTCCAGTAAAAGTTACTTTTATTTGGTTTTAGGACCTGCAGACGAATTAATCCTTTAAAGGTCTTTGGCTTCCCTTACAAATTGTAAACATACAAAATATTTCAACATTGACAACTACAACACAGGCATGCTTAAACATTTTTAAAGCATTTACTACATGTGAAATCAAATTAATATAAAACAGTGTTGCAGAATGAAATATTACTTTTTCAAATATATGAAAAAATTACAAACAATTCTAGAGCTACTTGGTTTTTGCACAATAAACATCGGTGATATCTTAAAGGCAATATTCCTGCCCAAGGATACCCAAAACATAAAAGGAACCACTTTACTTATCAAACTGATGAAAAAATTTCTTAGACAAGTCGAAATAGACAATATTTGTTATTATGAAACATAATGTTCTTGTTTAATTATAAATGAGTATTATTGAAAAATATTCAATATCTCTGCACATGTAACAACATGTCACACCTGGAGGAAAAGCTTTCCCCAAAATATGCATCAAAATCATTATAGAAATAATAGGCATCAATATCTGTTTTAACCTTAAATCATCATTAATGTGGCATAATATGTAATTCAAACGTTCTAAATCCTTTCAAAAGGCTATGTATAAATACCACTAAATTCTTTGCATAAGCCAAAAATTATGTGCATCTTCTAACCAAACTACAAAAACAAAATTTATTAAACACAATACTTCAATTATTTTCTAAATGTAATGTTTACGTTGTAAAGATATTAAATGGCCCTTACCGTATAACTTAGCATTATCCGGACCTCTATCTCTCAGACTGGAAGTGGCACTCAGTTTAGCATTGGCTACTAATGCCTCGTTACATTCATAATCGTAGTAATATTTCAGTGAATCTATAAGCAAGAGAAATATTAAATGTTCCACTGTACAGACAAATCCTTTACCATTGCAAGAGCTACGTTTTTAATTAATTTAGTATGGAATAATAAAGCTCCTCACCTGCTTTACAATTTGTTGTAAAGGAAATTAAAACAAAGAAATAATATAAGAAAGCACTCATCATAATATCATGCTTTTTATGAAGCTACTCTTAACAGCGGTCTTTGAAAGTCACAAAACGAATAAAATTAAAACATAAGGGTTAAATTGTTTGATCATTACGCTTAGCGTTGCTTGTCACCGGACAACACCCAAAACGCCCAAAACTGAATAATATTTCAGTTGAACAAGTGACAGGTTGACTTGATAAGGTCCAATAAGAATCGTACTATCTTTACAATAACCAATGGGATTCTTTCATTCATAGAATACAAACGCAAAGAGTACAAAATCCTTAAATATGGTTTTAAAAATTGTTTTCTTTTCAATTTCATTAGTAAACTTTTTTAATTCATGCTATTGTTGCTAAAATGCCTTTGTTTAGAGATGAAAAGATTTTAGAATGAATGCTGATCGCTTCAAAAAGTCAAAACAAAGGCAATTTGAAATATGTCTAGTGGTATATTTTATGGCAACTCCAAATTTTGATTGTGATGTGATTTGTAAATGTGAAACTTCTTTATAATTTTTCACCGATTTACGTGAAAATAATTAAAATTCTCATAGGATTCAGTTTTCAAACCACTTTGCAAGTAAAAACGAGTTACAAGTAAAGTGCAACGTAATTATCTTATTTTGTATTTGTACGCCCATTCCATATAAGTAGTGTCCATTACGTTCCCGTTCCTACACCGTATTCCAAGTTTCATATTTGCCACGTTTAACTGGCAAATTTGTTAAGAAAATAACAAGAACATGTCGATAGAAGCTTTATAAAAAGTAGTTCGAAAGGTAAATGTTATAGTTAAGCTTCGGTGAGTCATTTAAGATCACCGCATAGCTGACATTTTTCGCAGTTTACCTTGTGCTCATATCTTGAAAATCAATACAAGTCTTCGAAATTGAATTATCTGTAGATTTAATGTATAATCAATACATGAGATGGTAAATTGTGAAGATGCTTAAACGTAGACAGAGTATACACACTAAAATAAAAGTAAAGCCGGTTCGGCGAATATTGGATTAGTATTAGTATTGCGATTAACAACAAATTATACTATAGGAGGTGCTTTAAAATGTGATACATATGTCTCCAAAGTATAATTATAATACTATCCTCAATAATTATGTCGTGTATATTTTCAAAATAAGTTTCTACTCACATAATGTGAGATTAATGTTAATGTGAACATAAATTAATAATGAAAAAAATAGTAAAATGTTCAATGGATTCATATGTGGTAATCACTTACGTAGGTAATTAATGTTATCCCTAATTTGTGATACTTTCAGCCTCCATCATGTCTAGTATGTCAGATCGTAAGGCAGAGTTGGAGAGGAAGAAGGCGAAGCTACAAGCACTGCGCGAAGAGAAGGATCGACGACGCCGCGAGAAGGAACAGAAAGATGCTGAAGAAGCTTTGGTTAGTATCTCTTTAGTATTCCATATGCCTTATAAATAAGCATAGATCATGCATGAATTATTATTCAAGAGTCAGCCATTTGGTACCTATTTAATTAAATGCCAATGGCCAGCAAAACAGCTATTCTTTATCACACATGAAAATTGACAGAGCTGTATTTTTCTAATCAGCAAAGAGCGTCAGTGGCATCAAGCCTAGACAGCCGACGTGACCTTGACGAGATGCTATCTTCGCTGGGTGTGGCGCCTGTGAAGGATGTGCTATCCTCACTCTCCTCCATGACATCACTAAGTCCGCCGCAGACGGCGTCACCCGATGCCAGCCTACCGCACACTGACAAGTCCAGTTTGCCTGCTCAAGGGTATCATCTCTACTATACTAATACATACTATATAAGAATATAATAAAAGTCATGTGTGCAATTCAAGATTTCTCATGATACAAATTTAATAAGGATTTTTCATTTGGTTTATGGAAAAAATCATATTGAAGATCTCATTATCCAAATTTCGGTTTATATTGCTACACAATTTTAAATGTATCATAATGAAAAATATTTTTAACTAAATATAATGTCCAGTGCCCCAAAGAAGCCGCTGGCATTGCAAGTGGTATCGGTGCAGTCGACCGACATCCCACCCAAGGAGAGTGTTACATACGCCAAGCAGACACAGACAACCGCATCTGGGGTCGCCGAACTACGCGATGGTAAGTGTTGCGGAACTATTGTACACACTAGCGCCACTGTGCTAGGGTTTTTGTTTTGTTAATAACTTTAATAACAAGACTTGTTGCTTACAAGTTGGGAATTTTAGAAATCGAGTTACAAACTTACATAAGTATGAGAAGTAATAAATTCTATTCCTTTATTAAAAGTGTTAAGCTTTAAATTCCAAACTATACATATTTTTTAAATGTAACCAATATGTAAATCAAATTTGGTGTTTCAACAACGTTGAGTTTCATAGAGCATGTTTATGATTTCAAACTTGTGAGCAACAGAATATGTAAAATGATTGTCTAATGTAAATGTTTTTTTATTTAATTAAAACAGAGGTCCGCCCACTGGAGCCAATATGTTGTGAGTGTTGGCTTAGGTGGGCAGTGATGCACATTCTTATCCAAATCCCTAAAGTAATGTCAACAAGTATCCAGTTGGAATTGATTTAAGAATTTGCATCAGTCCTTTAACCATACAAAGATGATATAATAACGTGTGATGTTTGGGTGATGGTTTTAACAATATCATTTGCAAATATGTTTGACCACATGGGTTATCTGTGCTGCCAGTAAAAAATAGCATTTCATTCATTTTTATAGTAATTTTATTAAAAGTATTTTTAGAAGTGTTATTCTTACTTTCAATAGAGTAATAGTTGTAATTATGTTTTTTTTTTTATTATTTAATAAACTGATTTAATTTATTTCGAACTACGTCTAGTAGTAAATTAGGTGGTTATTTGCAAATGAGACCATTCTTACTGTAACCAATGACATCTGTAGTAGCGTGGGCAGTATTTACTTTTCACGCGTCCTTTTTGTTTTAGGCTTTTGTCTGTTGCCTGAATGCTGTCAGTATCCTATAATTGTTTACATTAGTACAATAGATCTGACTATAACGAAATTTCATTCCTACGACTTTAGAAATTCAGCCTAAGTTCAACATGAGAGTCGACTCTCCTGTCAACAAAAGACTTCAAAATATGTATTGTGGTAAATGAAATGTAAAATCGGAAGAAGTCCGTTCAGGCTGCGGATGATTTTGCAAAATATTTTGGTTTTTTCACACCGCTTAAAATGTTCCGTCTCGCTCATCTTCGTGCTGGTTCTGTCTATAAATTAATCTGAGCAAAAGTAAATACTGTTTTGAGTCTTTGGTGCAATGTTTGTGTTTGTGCTACCATAAAAAAAGGCTGCTCTTCCAATGCATCACCGCTTGCAGGATACATGGAGGACTGGTGGCGGCCACGTAAAGGTAATTTGAACTTTATTAACACAGCACTACGACTACGTTTGCACGAACATGGTTCAACCACGGCTAGACAATATCAAACATTCGAAGACGAGTCTAACATGACAGTAACTGGGACAGTGTTTTGTACTACCAAAGTGTACAGCACGTGTTACAGCAAGCATTGGCTACACAAAATGAAGGCAAATTGCATGATATTTCTTTCGTTGACGTCGCCGCGACCGAACTGATTGTCAACATAATGTCAACGCATGGTTCCGTTTGTGATATGCATGGTTTCGTAACAAAATTAACAAGAAATCATTGTGAATGTCATTTTTTTACATAAATCAATTTTAAGTGAAAATATTTGTAACTTAAAGCAGTGGGATTATAATTGAAGAAATCTAATAAATGTTTTACACCCGCCACTGCCTCAAGTTACCGTTTGATTTTGTAATACTTGGGAAAATATCTTGATCAGTATAATAGGGCACTTTATAGTTATAACAATGTTGTAAATTGTTTAATGACAGTTTGTTTTCATTTTTGTCCCCGAACAGCACACGTCACCGACTACTACGGTAAGTCATTATTCCTGCAGGGACCTTCCTTACATTGACCTCTCTACCGTGTACCGAGTACGTGAGGTGTCGGGCTGTAAACTAACACACGACATGTGACCTAGTCTTGTACATAGATACTCTTTCGATCACGCTTCTAGATGTTTCCTTACTAACATTTTCTAGATGCATTTACATCAGGTTACTTGATAGGTCGTGTAAAGCGAGCAGTGTGAGTGTGACGGGTAGCTATCAAGGAATCTGATCGGTTCTCCGCGCTCTGGGTATGTCAGTTCAGAACTAACGCATTGTCGTACGATGTGGTTATACATTCCATTAGCAGTACAAAGTGGCCTTCCAGAGTTCTCCACGCGGTGTTTGAACCACAATCTGGCCGCAAGAATATTTTATAAGCGCACAGAATATGTAAAGTATGTATGTATTCGATGTATGGTGGTGGTATGGGTCGCCACATCATCTCACGCCCACTCACCCTCCGACTCGACTAACCTGCACAGGTGTTAACGTGGACCCATTTGATTGGACTCAAGGACTGCTCGTCGCCGCTGGCCTTAGTTCTGCAAACAATAGTGACGTCACTAACCCGCTCGCTCGCCCGGTGATGGTAACGGCCGTGTAACCTTCATGCTTCTACGCAGTGGCAACACCTTGACTAAATTGTCGACTCCTGGGCAATTCGGGGGCAGCCAAATAAAACATATATGCGATCTGTTTGTTTGTGGACCTAACTCCATCTATTTCGAATCTTTCAATCAATTCATTCGATGAGTCCGACGACTGACAGTCTTTAGTTAAATAAAATGGAGTCTTTTAGGACATGCTGTAACATATCAAAGCACTTTTGATTAGCTAATAATATATGTATAGAGTTTTTGAATATGATTATATTATTTGAATGAATATTGACAATGGTCAAGACATACTGACATGTTTTTGTTTTGCTCCCTTTTTCAAGACGAGTACAATCTAAACCCGGGTTTAGAGTGGGAGGACGAGTTCACAGGTAGGTTTCAATTCTGACTCACAACAACAAACATTGGAACTAAATTTGCCCTTGGTAGAGCCTGTGCTGCTGTCACTTGGCATGTTTTTGTTTGGTTCACTTCCTGTACCTTACCTTCTTCTATATATACTATGTGTAACGCTACTTTATCACTATAGTCGCTAACCCCTACATCTAACCGCCGGCCTCGCCGCTCCCGATGGACGCGCCCCTCGGTCGCAGGCTGTTCGTCTTTTCACATCTGTTCCATTTGAAAAACAGACCAATTACATTTACGATAGTCGTATCATTTAAATAATATTTTAAATGTTGGAAATATAAACAGCCTGTATATACGAGCCGATTGGTGATTATTTCTATATTATATTTAAATTGCTCAAAGAAATATATGATGCTGTATTGTGACCAATGTATCAAACATACGTACTCTTTACATTTACATGTGCCTACCCGACATACGCTTACTCTATAGTATTTTACAACATTGCACGAGACAGTATCTGCGCATGACGTGACGTCATCATGTTTTGTTTTTTATATATTTATTTAATATCTCTCTAGTGGAGAGCTCGGGAAGATTGATTTTTTGCATAATAGCAAGCTTTCTACCAACAAAAAGTTGTTGCTTCTTCGATGAGGATGTTTCAATTTATTTTGTTCTGTTGCTCATGGATCTGTTCCTTTTGTATATCTATTACATTAAGGCAGCGCAACATCGCCGAGTGTTTGGAATGTTAGATAAGTTTTGCAAGCACCGTTTCAAATATAATTTACTTGAGAACACGATGATGTAAAATACGTTTTTTTTTTACAATTTTTACATTTTTCATGAATCACAATTTTGTTGGCGCTCGCGTTAACGTACACGATTATGTCGTTTGTCGAAATTCTTGTACAAAAGTTAGGCCATGCTTTTCGTTTTCTGTATTTCTATAACTTCTTCATGAGATTAAAACTTGTCGCTCTAATAGTAATCAGCTAACAAACTTTCATTGACATTTTGGCCATCGATTTTAACTGTGGCCTAAGTAAATCATATTTAATTCCGTCATTATTAGAAATTAATTATTGTGTAGATTTTTTTTACTCATATCATAAATAATGCAGAGAAAATATGTTATGTCGACTTGTTGAGAGTTATCTTGTAGTTGTGGCGGTTGCGGTGGCATGCTTAGCTAACAACACGCTGTCCGTGGCCATACACCATAGACAATAGACGCTTCTTATAGACCATAGAGTTGTTGTCTTCTAGAGTCGGCTCACTTTCTATTCACCACCAATTTTAAATATACTAGAGCTAATGCAGCCACATAGTTGCATGAAGTTAATATAGACAGAATATTTCAATGGACTCACTGTTCAGTAATTCTTAATATTGCAGTCAGTTCTGAAAAAACGTAAATCTGACTGACTGAAACTCTGGAAATGTGAAATAATTATATGTAATATTAAAATACTAACTTCATGGAATTAGTTATGTTGTACGGCAGATTTATGTGACAGTGGACTAGTACCATCCATTTGGCAACATCATACTGGCGAGTACATACACGAGGCATTAACAAAATATCATCCACTTGAGACATACTCACGCTCGTTAGTTGGTACAATAAATTATGAAGACGATGAGACAAGCATACGTGGCAAATAAATCGGCCGTACTGCGCACGCGTCGCCGGCGTTCGGCTGCCGCGTCGTGCCCTGTGTGCGGTATGGTGGCGTGCCTGTTGGGCCGCGCGAGGGCCATCCTTATTCACCGTCCAGTGTTTACATTCGACGGCAACGGCGCGCGGCAAGGCGACGAGGAGGAGGCGGCCTTCCACGGCAAGCTGCCACCCGGCATCCTGCCACACGGCCTGCCCACCGTCAAGGAGGTGCAGCCCGCCGTCACCGACGCCCCGCACGAGAAGAAGGAGGAGGAGGAGAAGAAAGGTCCGTTCCTGTACTATTTCAGTATTATGTTAATTAAAACATTAATGTGTTAATAATGAAAACAACCCTCTTGTGTCCTTCGAAATAAACATCTAAACATTTGTTTGACAATGTAAGCAAGCCAGTTCATATTATCGTTGCATTGTTGTGCAGTGCGCGAGCTGAGCACGGACGAGAAGCAGACGATAATGCTGTCGGCGGAGTTCCAGAAGTTCATGAGTCGCGCGGGCCGCGTCATCGAGCGCGCGCTCGCCGAGTCCGTCGACATCTGCACGGACTACACGGGCGGCGGCGACGCGCAGGACGCACAGTCAGTACCGACACGTTGCTTCCCACGGCCCTTGGCCACCCAGTGGTCGGGGACTGAGATTACATCAAACATTGTGACAGGGACGACAAGTCTGACGCCCGGCTGTCGCTGGTACGCACGTTCTACGACGAGCGGTGGTCGCGCGGGCGCTGCGTTACCTGCCTCGACTGGTCGGGCGCGCACCCCGAACTGCTGCTCGCCTCCTACCATAACAGCGACGACGCGCCCCATGACCCCGACGGAGTATGCCTCGTCTGGAACACCAAGTTCAAGAAGACAACACCCGAGGACATCTTCCACTGCCAGTCGCCCGTCATGAGCGCCACATTCGCCAGGTCTCTATGTCCCGACACCACTCTACACCTTCCAGTTTCAATTTTGTGTACATTGTCTGATAACATGTTTGGTGAGCAGGTTCCACCCGAACCTTATCCTGGGCGGCACATACTCCGGCCAGATCGTGCTGTGGGACAACCGCGTGCAGAAGCGCACGCCCATCCAACGCACGCCGCTCTCCTCGCTCGCCCACACGGTACACAAACACACACTATAGCATATGGGCGTTCAAATCTCATTGAAATTATTAAAACTAGAGGAAACCTGATAATATTGAGTAAGCTCCGCGTCACCGTGAGAGGGGCTCCAACATAGACTACTTTTTTCTTCTATAAAGTATACTACCTACTATACTATACTACCTACCAGTAATATTATATCATTACTACTAATAGTAAAGTTGGACCGATTGTTTACGTCCGTGTGTTTGTTGCTAGCACCCGGTATACTGCCTGTCGGTGGTGGGCAGCCAGAACGCGCATAATCTGATCTCGGTGTCGACGGATGGGCGCATGTGCTCGTGGTCGCTGGATATGCTGTCACAGCCCCAGGAGACGCTCGAGCTGCACCACCGTCAGAGCAAGGCGGTCGCTGTCAGCGCTATGGCTTTCCCTCACGGCGACGTCAACAACTTCGTGCTCGGCAGCGAGGACGGCAACATATACACCGGTACTGTGAATGCCTGATATCATATTCATTACAATGTGACCTACCCAATGAACGTCACATTGTATTTGTGTGCTTGCAGGATGCCGGCATGGGCAGCGCGCAGGCGTGGGCGAGTGCGTGGAGGCGCACGCGGGCCCCGTGACGGCCGTGGCGTGCCACGCGGCACCCGGCGCGCTCGACCTCGGCCACCTGTACCTCACCGCCTCCATGGACTGGAGCGTCAAGCTATGGAGCCTCAAAGTAGACCACACCCATTGATCCATGATGCAGGCAAATTATTTTAACCCACATTGATCTATAATGAAGAATGTTCCTGCAGGAGAATAAGGCGCTGTACTCGTTTGAGGACAGCGGCGACTACGTGTCGGACGTGCGCTGGTCGCCGGCGCACCCCGCGCTCTTCGCCGCCGCCGATGCCGCCGGCAGACTGGACCTGTGGAACCTCAACAGGGACACTGAGGTGATGCTAAATTACATAATGCACCACTACCAGTATATTAATAACAGAGCTCTAACACGCTTTATACTTACCCATACTATTGCAGGTGCCGATAGCGTCCATCCAGGCGGAGGGCGGTGCAGCGTTCAACCGAGTATCGTGGACGCCATCCGGAACGCACGTGGTCGCCGGAGACGACGCCGGCAAGATATGGGTCTACGAACTTGCTGAGGTATTACTTCTCTTTAAAAGTGAAGAAATCAGGGATCTAGGAGAGGTTAGCTTATTATGAGACAATGAATATTAAATAATATGTTATTTGCAGCAAGTGGCACAGCCCCGGCACGACGAGTGGAGCAAGCTGATGATGACGCTGCAGGAGCTGCGCAATAACCAGGCGGACGAGGACACGGAGCGGCTCGGGCTCGCTGCCAGCGGCCCGCCCTCGCTCACCAGCCTCACCTCACTCGCCAGCAACCCGCTCAGGTAAGCCGCCGTCTCACTAAATTCGCATTAAAAAAATTTAAAACACTGCTACTAATCAGTACCAAAAAGAAAATTACAATTAATGGAACATCATTTGGCAACCAAAATCAATGATTGTTCATTTTGTGTATATTCCAGATAACTGATATGATGGGACATCAGGTGCGGGTGGATGTTGTGATCTTCAGAGGGAAGCGGGTTGCATTTACACCAATGAATTCTGATATCGCTTCTGAAAGAGTGTACCATATATGTATGTATAGATATATGTATTGTTGTGACTGATAGTTGGAAGTATAAGAAATGTATGAAGATTGTTTGATTGCAAATTGAATAAGGAAATGTGCATCAAGAAATAAATAATAACAGTTACTAAAGTAAAGATTACTTTGCATTCACAGCTTTTAGATGTAAATGTTAACTCCACTGATATTATCACTACACGCTGCACAAGAAGTCACACAATAATAAATTGTTGTATAAAATAAAGTAAATCTCCTATTTATTTTTAGATTAGAAAACAATAAGTATTCGTGTAATACGACAGTATTTGTTGATGCAGGTAGATAGTAAATGCAGGCCGTGGGAAGTCTTGCAACTTTGTAATTTTTATGGAAGACATTTTAATTCATCATTAAACGATTAGCATATGAAGTACTTTAGGAGGGGATAAGGTTTTTTCTCAAACTTAGAACAAAACAAAGCTACTTAATATCGTACAGCCTAGATCAAATGTAATAATCCTTCAAGCTAATGTGAATTATTTTCGAAATGTGAAGTATTTTAAATTAAAAGTTTTTTAATAACCGCTTCCCTTGCTATCTATCCTCCATGACAGTTAACTAACTTCCTTCTTTCATTCCCAATTACATATTTATAAGTCTTATAATATTGAGATGTAATAATTTTTGATAAATAAGTTATTTTCGTTTAGCTTACATTTATAGGAGCAATGTAATTAAAAGACATATATCATGTTGCAATGTGCTTTTGTTATGAAGCACATTGGTGTTATTAAGGCATAATAAAGTTGATATCCTTGCTTGAATGTATTTTTTTATTTGTTCTTCTTCTATATCATATGTAAGTATTAATTGCAGCACAAAAGTCATGTATCCATGATGATCAGGTGGAGACTTAGTACAATATAATTTTATTGACTTTTACTTTGTTTAAAAAAAAACAAACATGTCTGATTAATTATTTATTCAGGAGCAAAAGGTATTGCAACTTTTCCCTTGGACAAGTTGACCTCCTCCCAGCACACACAGCACATTGTCTTCCTGTCCATAATGTCTGTGTACAGCCTTCCATCCAAATGGTCCATCTCATGCTGAGCTATCCTCGCTGCCCAGTTTGTGTATATTCTTTGTAATGGTTCCCCATTTTGATCATAGCCTGAGGGTAGTCAATATTCAAAATTGTGATGTTTATACAAAACGTGTTTGAGAATTTGTACCAATGCAACTTAATTCTAAGCAAATTATTTCAACACTACATTAAAAACAATGGGATTCTTCAGTTGGAAACACACCTGTAATTTTAACTGTTTTGTATCTTGCAACTTCAGCAGAGAAAGATCTCACACTTTCACAGCCTTCTGGATGAGCCACTTTAATATAGTCAACCACTTTCAGTGTAGGATTCACAAATGTCTGCAATAATAACACATACTTTATTACATATGGAAATATCTGCTGAAGTCATCAATTGTGACTCATGGATCATAACAATAATAAAGAGAAGTTCTATTTACTTACTCACAGTCAACGGTACAACGCTCATACCCCTCGTTTTGATAGTTTCTGCGGGAAATGATAATATTTGTTGCGCTGTTAGTTGCATCACAAATATCCTCACATTCACGCCTATTTGCGGCGCTGACATGCCAACACTGCCGTATTTGTTAACAACATGTTCCAGTGATTTTATTACTTTTTGTACTTCACTCGTTTTAATTTTATCTATCGGTACCGGCTCTGATGATTTACGTAACCTAGGATCTCCTATTTGTACAACATGTTCGTATGGTGGTAACGTTTTACCACGACTCGGACTTAATCTGGCGTACCAGTTTAATGTTTTCCTAATTACTCCCATCTTTTGTAGGATGGATGTACTTTGTTTTTTTGTTAAAATAAATTAAATTGATGAAAATTTACAAACAGAAAAATATTTGGTATTTTCATAAAATATCCCCCTTTCCTGACATTGACATTTGACAACTCAAATCGGACATTGCCAGATACAAAACGTGTAAATCAGGTAGGTATGTTATCTTTGTGATCAATGAACTTTCGAATTTATTCTCATTGTGCGAAAGTAATGGTTACTGTTGGCATTACATGATTGTACAAAAGTATAATTAAGAACTAGTACCATGTAATGTTTAAATTTATAGTACCTAACATAAATTTAATTAAAGTAAGCTTTGAAAGTGTTGCCAAATTTCAAAACACTTGTTGCAGCTGGTTCCAGTTTTATGTTTGTAAAATTGCAATTTGTAATCACCCGGCAACAGTAGTTGCGGAAGAGAAATTTTGTCATTTGCACCGCACCAAACATAATTTCCAATAAACATTTCCTTTACTTAAAGTCATATTTTAAAATACTGTTTAACAAAATCTCTTGCATATTGAAGTTCGACTTTGTGTTTATTTGAAACTTAGGAACTTGAAGGTCGTATAACATTTAATGAATATTGATAAGGTTCAAGTTCACCGTAAGTATAACCTTAATTATTATGTAATACAACTAATTACTTCATTACTAAACTTCTGTCATAAAAATTTGATGAAAAATAAAAGTTTAATAAGTTTGATATCATTATATGCAATGCGCGGAAGTTCCTATTTAGGCTAATTTAAAACTTTTAAAAATTGTGTAAATTATAAATAATAGGAATTAATAATCCATGTTTTGCTTATATAATTCAAATGTTAGGTATTAATTTTTATCTCTCCTTATCTGTCAGTGATGTTTGTGTATTTACCATATAGTTTTTTTGTTCCAGATGTTTAAACTAGGCACTAATTTGAATAGGAACACGGCAGTCATTATCAAACGCCTAATGTCGACACAAGAGCCGGAAGTGTTGTTCGAAACTTTGAACAATGCTGGAGTAATCATACTTAACAGACCGAAGGCATTAAATTCATTGAACACTAACATGGTAGCAATGATGCTGCCGCAACTACAAGACTGGGAGAAGAGCAAAGGTTTGGTTATAATAAAAGGAGCCGGAGAGAAGGCATTCTGTGCCGGTGGGGATGTCAAATCTGCCATAGACAGGGTAGAAGGGCCTAAATTCTTCCACACAGAATACAATGTTAACTACTTAATAGGAAAATATAAGATTCCATACATAGCTTTTATGGATGGTATCACCATGGGTGGTGGGCTTGGTGTGTCTGTACATGGCAGGTACAGGATTGCTACGGAAAAAACATTGATAGCTATGCCAGAGACTAAGATAGGACTGTTCCCAGATGTAGGCGGGTCATATTTCCTGCCCAGGCTGCAAGTCAATTTAGGATTATATCTAGGTTTGACAGGTAAACAAATTTTAATATAAAACAAAACAAAACATACTCTTTGCTATACTAGTGCTCTTATGAGTATTATGAACCTTGTATAGTAATTTAGTATTCTTTTCATATCAATTACATTTCAAAAGTAACACAAAAAAGGTATAAAGATATGTTATCTTAACAGGTGACAGATTAAAAGCAAAGGATGTTGTAAAGTCTGGGATAGCAACTCACTTTGTGCCAAGCAGACGTTTGTTTGAGCTGGAGAAGCTTCTGTCTCGCTGTAACAATGACTCAGAGATCCGCAACCTGCTGAACAAGTTTAATGAGCCTCCTGAAGAATTCTCATTAGCTCCTAACATTAAACACATCAACTATTGTTTTGCTGCATCCACTATTGAGGAAATCATTGAGAGACTGCAAAAAGTGCAGAATGACTGGTCTATTAAAACTTTAAAGGTCTGTTTTTATAAATCTACCAATTATATTAATAATTTTACACTCCATTAAATTAAAACAATGGATTTGGCCATCATATACAACTGGCCACTATCTTAGTACTTCCTGTAGTAATATTTATGAGATGTATTGGTGTGCAGACTCTAAGCCAGATGTGCCCGGGCTCACTGAAGATAACCCTGCGTGCGCTGCAGCGTGGCGCGCAGCTGGAGCTGCCACAGTGCCTGCGCATGGAGTACCGCCTCGCTTGCCGCGCCACTGAGAATCATGACTTTCCCGAAGGTGTGCACAGTGTTAAATATTTTACCAAGAGCTGTTTCAGTCATTTACAACACACGATAGTACAATGAATATACCAGGATGCTGTCATTTTAATTTATTGCTCCAATGTCGGGCATCTCATGGAAATTATGGTTATGTTGTACTCAGCGAGGATTAATTAAAATAATTTCATGTGTTCTCAGGAGTACGCGCCCTCCTCATTGACAAGGACAACAATCCGCAGTGGAACCCCAAGAGTCTAGATGATGTTACAGAGGACTATGTAGAGAGCTATTTCAAGAAGCTCCCAGAAGACCGTGAGCTCAAATTCTTTGATGCCAAACTTTGATTTGTTGCAAGTACTTATTTTTTGCACATACCTAAAAATTTGGGGATTTCAAAATCATTTCTTTTAAAAGGTTAAGATGAAAATATTAACTGGTAAATTCAAATAATTCTCTCATAGTTGCTATCAAATAATTCACACAAATTTGTTTAACACAATACAGGAGAATAAGTTTGGTCCATAATAATGGTTTTAAATATTGTTAAATAAGAGATTTAAAAGCAACTAAATAATTTGGTGTTTTAAAATATTTGCTATAAAATAACAATTAATTTATAACTATTTCCATTGAATTGATTAACTCTGAATGTATTTTTTAAAATTAAAGTATTAATTAAAGGGATTATAAAACATCTAAATATGGTCTATGGCAGCTTGCTACATGTACACACATTAAGTCTACTTTTTAATTTTTTTTCTTAACAGTAAAACAACAGTCAGCTTAATGTTACAGCATTATTATTTTGTCTATTGACTGCCTGTACCATTTATCAAATAATTCTAACAACAGCTATTGATTAAAAAGAAAAATGTAGCAAAGCATTTGATGCAGAGAAACAAATAATTGAGTAATTGTGTACTCCATTGTGCAACTTGAACCATTTTTATATGAATTATTAATGTAATGGCGAATTAATGAATTTTAGGTGCCTTGTACGTTTTTATATACTTCATTTTGTTGATCTGCAAATATAATTATGTATGTTATGATAATTTGATATGAATCAACACATTAATGTAATCAATACAATATCGGTAGGTCACTGTTTACACTTGAAATATGGGAAATGACACTTTAATGTTTCTATTGTCATTTAATATATAATGTTGACTAAGTATCCTATTTTTATACAAATAATTAGTTGTAAGGTAAATATTGTAATCGTTTGTAAATGGTATGATTACAATAATTGTATTTTTGTAGTCAAGTTTAGAAATTAATAATATAGAGGACTTTTATTCCCTGAGCCAGGTATTAACTGTGTAATTGAAAAGTTAGAGTTGTGTCTTGTACAAAATGCATTTATTTTTCATGTTACACATTACATTTTAAAATGAATATTGAACTTCTAGTAATGTTTGTAAATGGTAAATGTTGTAATGGAGATAATAAAATTGTTGACTGCCATTTTTACATAAATGAGACTTAGTAAATGTTACTAATGTTTTTTATTCAAACATCCAGTCGTTTGATATTTTTTATTTTTTTAACTTCAGAGAATGTCACTTGCTCACCTCCTACAGGCTATTGCTCCTACAGATATTAATAAAATGATACCGCTCAACTTAGAAATAAAAAACAAACATCGCAAGGCCGTTTTGATACCACAATCACATTTTATAGAACGAATGGATATCCACCTAATTTAAACAAAGTTTTTCTTTCTCCCTCATACGTACTGAGATTTTAGAGAAGAATAATTTTGTTTGTCTATGGTATTCACCTGACAAAATGGAATGTTGTAATAGGTTGAACTTGCTTTACATTCTATAATCCTAGATGTTCACGAATAAAAGATTCATACATAATAGATCGCTTTTAGATTAATTTTTGACGAGTTTTAATTTCAACTAGATCAATTTCACAACTGCGGCTTATGATGTAGCAAACTATTTTTATATGAAAGTATACACTTCATGGTATCATAGGGACAAGAGATGTAACATTAGAAATTAGAAGCAAAGCCATTATAACAATAGAAGTACTTTTTGTTTTCTAACACAGTATACCATCTATGACACAATCAACTGTAAAAAATCAAAAGGTGTGTGAATTTCTTATATTTTTTTGTTAAGGTTTTGATTTTGAGTTTTCGAAGGAATAGGCAGAAGCAATTTTAATTAAATTTATTTTGAAATTCACAAACAACCATCACGAAATTATCGATTCAAAATTCATGTCTGTCGAGAATCGTAAAAATCATAACCGATTTTACACAACACAGCCCTACTGACTTGTCAAAACACATAAAATCAACATAGAACACGGGATAATTCATAATTGAATATAAAATTATAAATAAATGTCCTGCCGAATGTAATGTAGAATTGATGTAGAACTTTTATTGAATTTTTACTACAATCGACATCGACTTTTTGTGAAACGAAAAATTATATTGTATACTGTAAAATGTACATACATGAGTTAGTAGGCTAAAAGAAACCCTTTTATGGTTCGTATTATGGTTTTATACTTCTAACACTATGCTACACAGAAGTTTAAAGAGATGGGGGCCACCACAAACATATTTCTTGAAGATGTCATTCCTGATGTGCACAAACTCTGCAGATTGTGCCTCTGTAAGACAGAAGACAGCCTACCAATTTACAGAGACCCCAGACCCGAAGCGTGCCCTGACGTAGCAATGCGGATATTGATATGTGTGGGAATTGAGGTATTAATGTTAGTTTAAAAATTAGCCAAATTTGTTGAAAGTGATGTTGCAATTAGTTAAACACATTCTTACAACTCTTTTAAGGTCTCAATGGACGATTGTCTGCCTAATAAGTTGTGTAAGCAGTGCTACCGAGACATTGAAAGGTGTTATATCTTTCGGAAAAAATGTGAAGACAATAATAAAAAGTTACAATTACACGCTGCGGCCGTGAGGGAACATGAAGTATTAGTAAAGAACACAAGTATGTTTAAATCAAGTGAAGTTAAAGAAACAAGCATAAAAGAAGATGTTTCATTGTTATCAATTAGTAATGAAACAAAAAATGTCAAAACCTATGCAAACAGGTTGGCATACAAAAAAAGTAATGGAAACTTACATAGTAATACCAAGAAAGAAGTGGGTACACATTTTGTATGGTTTGGTTATAATTTTAATAACTACTTAAATAAAAGAGAGGCAAATTGATACCCTCTTACTGGAAGTTAGGAAGAAAACCATGAGCTATTTTATATAACCAGCTAAAACTCTTCTAAGCTTAACATAGCAATCCTAAGGTTATGTTCTTTTTGTGCAGATACCAGAAAGTAAGTCAGAAATTGTGGAGCCTAGTTTTGAAGCATTTCTGACAACAGTTCTTTTGCAACTCGGTGTGGTTGAGTCAAAAGATGAAAAGATAATATTACAAAACACAGATGTGATGGCACTAGAAATAGACACATGCAATGGCAAGTTGTTGGTGGAGCTCACAGAGGAAGATGATCAGGTCAGGACTCCTTGCCTGCAGAATATTTTGTACATCTCTAAATTTTTTAGTTGCATAAATGATAAGAAAATGTGCAAACTGGGCAGCACATTAGAGTGAAGTAGATGTTTATGTTTCTGTGACTTAGCATATAAAAATCTCTCATTTTATAACTAGTTATATCTTGGTTGAGTTCCTTCAGTTGAGGCAATGTTAAACAAATTTACATATTTTTAACAAAGAGTATTACGTAAGAGATTTAATGTATAATTTCAGGAAAATAAACAGAACAATGTGAATGACGATACTGATATTAGCAATAGTGTTAATAATGGCATTCAGGTGGAGGAAAGTGTATCAATAGAGACCAAACTAGAAAACAATATAAAGGAGTAAGTAACATTGGAACATGTTCCCACTGAGACTACAATTATTTTCTTTGTTTATTTAAGTAAATCAAATGATTCTGACGACATTGTTGATGAATGAACATGATAGATCAAATTGGATTAAAAATAACTAATTGATTTTATATTTAGTACTAGAACATGTATGTATCTAAAGTGTCCATTGCAGTGCAATAATTGCTAGCGTGAAGAACACAGCTGGAGGCGCGCGGGGTGGCGCCGGGGCGGGGCCGTGGCTGCGCTGCGAGACGTGCGGCAAGAGGTTCGCGACGCGCAGCGTGTTGCGGCGCCACGAGCGCGTGCACTCGGGGGAGCGCCCGCACGCCTGCCGCGTCTGCCGGCGCGCCTTCGCGCAGCGCTCCGTCATGCTGCGACACGAGCTCGTGCACAAAGGTACGCCATTTGTTCAACAAGTAATAATCTAGGTAAATCCATACAGAGAATGTTATCGAACATTTTAAAACTTATAGATTTCAATATTAAAATTGTGCAATATGTGCGTGTGCGTAGAGCAGCGCCCGCACCAGTGTCTGATGTGCCCCAAGAGCTTCACTCAGCGGTCCGCGTTGGAAGCGCACGCTCTCGCGCACGCGGAGCCCCAGCAACGCGCCCTTAGCCTGCGCCCCTGCCCGCACTGCCACAAGGTCTTCCTCTATGCCTCCGGTAAATAAATACTGCTCCAAATATTTTTGTACATATATTTACAACGGGGGTATCATCCGTTTCGTATTACTCCTCCGAGGGTTATGAGAGTATAGTCAATTGTTTTTTTTAAATCTAACAGTGTTTTGTTTATTGATGTAAAAAATATTGCTTAGGTCTATCACGGCACATGCGCGTGCACAGCGGGCGCGTGTACGAGTGCGGCGAGTGCGCGCGCCCCTTCTGCGATAAGAGCTCGTTGATGCGGCACCTGCGCTCCGTGCCGCACGCGCCGCGGGCAGCGCGCGCCGACGTCTCGCAGGATAACCAATGATCTTTGTCAAACAAACAAGCAAATCTGCAACCTCGGAAATTTCAGATATTTCTTTAGAAAAATCTTGTTATTGTGAAGCATATAGAAAAACAACAAAATGATGTGTGCAGGCAGATTGTAGGAAAATGTACAACTTGTGATATTAAAGTAAAATATATTTCTATCAATTAGCTACGTTCATTGCTTTTCTCAACTAGACTCATTAACTGCGGCTTGCGCAGACGACACCGGCACGGGGACAGAGACAAGGACGTGTATATCTCCTGCAGGAATAAAACAAGATTATTTTTTTACTTAAACATTTTTATTTGAAAAAAATTTCGTCCTAGATTGAAAGGCAACATGGTATTGTATAAGTTTAGAAAGGACGCCACGCGCGACGGCGGTGCGGCTGCGGTGCGGCTGCGGCGCGGCTGCGGCGCGGCCGATGGCACTCACATTACAAACGACTGAACTAATTATTGCAACTATTTCTCACCCAATCAACAAACGCCACCGCAACAATGCAACATATGGAATGCCTTCAAAAGTCACTTACAAATAACATTATACACATCCTATAAAGCATACAAGGAAACATTTCAGCGGCCATTTAGAATTTTGTTCTGACAGAGTTAGTGGTGTGGTGGCGGCCGGCGAGCGCCGCAGGGACGGTCCGACGTAATTACACTTGAAGCTCTACTCGACACCTACATCTAGAATATAAATGATTATAAAAATAAATAAGGGGGACGGCCCCCTCCCTCTCACCCCCACGCTCAACAACACTTCGGACGTCCTTTGAGCAAGACTCAATATATTTAAGTGTCTTCAAATATATTGGTGTTCGTTTGACATTCGGCGCACATTCGGCACAGACCGTAGTTGTCGATTACAATCCGAATTACTTATAAATAATAATAAAAACAGAGGTGTGTGCAGTGGCGCCCCGCCGCACGCCCTCGCCTATTCGGTTATAGCACATTATACTCTAAAATAAAATTACTAATATGTAATAAGCAATATTTACACTTCGTCCCGACTACGACGGCCGACGGGCCGGCCGCTCCGGCGCGCACGCGAGCACCCTTCTAATTTGAGCTTTCGCACTAAGACATAAGGTCTACCTCTCGCGGAGCCACGGACGCCGCGCCGGTGCTCGCCGCCAGCTGCTCGCGGGGCGCGGGGGCGCCGCGGCCGCTACAGTATAGGCTTGACGTGTAACGCTACAATAAAACCTACTTCGACGGAATAACATTTCAGTTGTGACGTACATATCTTACAAAATAATACAGAGCGGCGTTGTGTCGGCGTGCGCGGCGGGCGGGGCCGCGGGCCGCGGGCGACGCGGCGGGCGGGGCCGCTGGGCCGCCTACATGTTTTCGAACTGGTCGACGCGACGCTTGGTGTTGCCCTTGCGGATCTCGCGCAGCGTCTTGTACTTGTCGCGGCCCTGGCGCACGTTTTCGCGGTGGATCTTGTCCATCGCCGTCTCTTTCGTCTCGTCGCGCGACTGCGCCAGGTCTTGTTTCAGTGCCTGCAGATGAAAATGTTATCATAATACAAGTGTTCAATGGGCCACAACGGGTGACAAATATATATCTGTGCTCCCCTAACGTACCTTGAGCTGGTTGTGCAGGCGCTCGCTGCGCTCGGCGAGCGTGCGGCGCGCGTCCAGCGGGTCGACGAGGTCGTCGGGGCCGCGCGCCAGCTCGCCGCCGCCCGACTCGGAACCACCGTCGGAGCCCTCTGCGTCGGGCTCGCCATCGGCGCCGCCGTCTCCGTCGCGCTCCGCCTCGCGTTCTGCGTGCTCGCTGAGATGGTGGTGCTGCGGCGTGGCTGCGGCAGCCAGCAGCGCGGCGGCGGCGTCCTGCTGGCGGCGCGCCTCCTCTACCTCCTCCTGCAGACGGCGAGTCTCGGTGTCCTTCTGCTCCACCTCCTGCTGGATGCGCGACACCTCCTCCTGCTTCGCTTGGATCTCTTCCTCCAACTTCTGTCGCTCCGCAGCTTCCATGTTCTGGGGATTAAGATAATAAATTAAAGGTTTTATCAGATAACCTGGAGAAGTAGTTTTGAAGTAGTCTTGGTGCTTTTCAAATGTACATGAGTGTGAAGTGTACCTTCGTCTCTTCGAGGCGCTGCATCATGGCCTGCAGCTCGTTCTGGCGCTGCTCCAGCTCCTCCTTGGCGGCCTGCAGCTGCCTTAGCTGCTCCTCCAGCCGCCTAATCATGTCCTGCGCCTCCAGAAGGTTTGCCTGCAATTCAGTCAAGGTTCATTGTTATAGTGTCTGCCTGTAATCGTGTAGCCGCGTCGTAGCGTGGGTGGGCGTGTACCTGCGAGCGCTCCACCTCCTCCTGCATCTGTCGCAGGCGGTCCTCGTACTCCTGCTGCTTCTTTTCGGCCCGCTCGCGCGCCGCGATTTCCAGCTGCAGCTTCTCTCGCTGCGCCTGCTTGGCGAGCTTCTCTTCGCGCGCCTGTGCCTTCATCTGCTGCACGTCGATGGTGTCGGGCTTGCGGCGGCGCATGTACAGCTCGTGATTGCCCATGCACAGCGCCAGTATACGCTTGTTGACGCGCACGCGCGGCGCGAAGAACACGAAGTCTGGCGCCTTCTTGTCGATAGGTTTTATTATGAACTTGCGGTCGTTGAACGAGATGTTGCGGATCTCGGACCAGGGGAAACCGATTTTAGGCGTCAGTCTGAAAAAAAAACGGTGACAAAGTTGTTAAGCAATAACTTGATACTAAACTTTTATTGAAGAAGACCATTTAGACACAATGTGGCATATTTTAGAAGTATAGCGTAATCAAGACCAACTGACTTGTCGTCCTTCTCGTATATGTTGAGGCCGAGCGCGTCGACGCCGAGCCATAGCTCGGTGTTCTTCTTGTTGCGGATCTCGAAGTAGTTGACGCCGTACATCTCGAGGTCCTGCGCGATCTTGAGATACTCCATCATGGCGTCCTCGCGCAGCATGCCGCGGTGCTCCTGCCACCAGTTGGTGATGCTCTGCTCCCACTCCTCGCGGGACATCTGCACACAGCCGCCCGACACGGCGCCGTCAGAACGCACTCTCCGACACGCCCCAGGCTCTCAGCCAGTGCATATCTCGAGACACGTGATGTCACGCAAACAAGATATCGAAATAATTACGCGAGCGATAGAGATAAGTAGGCTATGTGCACAATCTATTTTTAGAGAAAAGTTCAATATGATATAATGTGTACGAGGGAGAGGTGAGAGTGGCAGGCACGGACCTTGTGCTGGTCGGTGACGCGCTGCGGCAGCAGGCGGTCGTTGGCGAGGAAGCCGGCGCCGTGCAGCGCGGGGTTGTGGTCGCCGTGCCGCGCCTGCACGGCGTACGAGGCCAGCAGCACCGACGTCTCCGGCGGGCAGTAGATCTCGTCGGATAGTATCGCATTCTTCACCTACAAGAACAAAACAATCTATTCATGCATTAGGGAAAAAAACAAAAGTCTATCAAACATGGAACATCTGTACGTTTATGAAACTGGCAGGAGTTATCGGTGACTTTTTCCCTTTTTTATTCAAAGAAACAATTTTAATGAATCCGGCGGCTATGTCTGGAAGACCCGATCCGAAGGGAGTCTCGTGAAGTCAAAACGAATAGGACACATCAGTGGCAGACACCGACCTGCAGGTAGAAGAGCTTGAGCGTGATCTCCTGTATGAGCTCGTCGGCCACGTCCTCCGGGTAGAACTTGGCGCGGAACTTGAACTGCAGCGGGTTCTCCTTCTTCACGTCTTGCTGCATCACCTGCAACGCAACACGAACAACATACAGTTTACACTTGCATATACATTTAAACATCTGAAGCTGTACATCACACGTATGCGTGGTATCCTATATAATATCACTCCATAAAATAGTCAATCATTTAATAATTTTAATCCGATTAATCTATTAAAAGAATATTGTTGATACAACAACATCGCTGCAATTGTAACTGTATCAACTTGGCGAGCTCTGCAATCTAACAATAGTACTAAATATATTGAACGTACTTAGTACTCGTAGACACAAATATCTTAAATATATATATAGGTATGTACAAACTGTGTATTTCCAACACGGCGACAAATTTCTTACCCATCTGGAGAAAGGTAGCGACCCTGACTTCGCGGCGTGCCCGGGTCCAGGGAGAGCGTTAAAAAGGCAACAATTAATTACAATTCAGCGTTCAGTTGGCCACGAACGTACACGCGCAACAGGCAACATGCACATTTACAGATATACAAATAACAACTGGCAAAGTGCAATCAAGTGTACAATTACAAACAACTTGAATTAGAGCGTATGCAAGATCCGTCAAATCTGTTCTAAACTGTCTTCAAACTTCTTGCTGGAATTTCAACAGCGCTCGCGTCGCTTCAAGGAAAAGAAAACCAATGCGGAAGT
The DNA here is from genome assembly GCA_027563995.1 of Papilio gigon. Taxonomy (NCBI): domain Eukaryota; kingdom Metazoa; phylum Arthropoda; class Insecta; order Lepidoptera; family Papilionidae; genus Papilio; species Papilio gigon. Next base: position 379,477 of record JAODUI010000031.1, read on the forward strand.
CGATGGTCATCGATTGAGACATAAGTATTCCGCCATTGTGCGGCATTTGAGTGCGGGACGTCGAGGATTCGCACACGACGTGACTTTCGAACACTCGGCCCCTTCTCATTTCACTTGGCAACAGCCACGGCGAGATAGAACCGAAGCCAACTGGGTTAACTTACAGTTTCTAGTAAGAGGAAAAGCCTATACAAGTAACTAGTACCTTGTCAAGTTAAAATTGGTTTTTCATATTGACAATTTTTAGTTCCAAATATAAGTAAATAAATTTACCCTAGCCAGAGAATAAAATCCTATAATATTTTATTATCTAAATCACTAATGTATTTATCTTAGTTGCCGCGTGCGCTGCTTACCCACTAATTCCGGCAGCGGCCAGCATTCCACCATTATTACTTTATAGCTTTTATTTTAATCAAAAACTTTTAAATGGCTGTAAAGAACTTTCAACAACCGAATCTACATAAAAAGATGACAATCTCATTGCCGGTGCTGCAGCCACATTTATGTAACACGTGTCACATTTTTCAGAAGTGATAATAATAAAAATGTAATAGTTCCGAGAGTCAAGGACATGGCTGTTATTTAAATTGAAAAACGATAAGCGATAAGAAACAGTTTAGATAAGACGCCTAGTTATTATGGTAGTGACTATTGCGCTGGCCAGTAATGTAAGATTTCAACTTTACGCAGGAGGGGTCGCCGCAGGCGAGGGAAAGCATTCACAGATGTATGCCCGCCGATGCCTAAACTAACCGTCATAAAGTTTAGATGATACTGTAGCAGCTTTATCATTATGCCGTTTATTTAAAACAGACGAAGAAGTCTTTAACAAAACATAACGTAAACTATAAGCTATAAATTCTTATTCCATATTCGTCTTGACATTATTTATGAAACGCATCTGTTTACGTTAAAGAAGTCGAGATTAGCGTCAGCAGATGCAGGTCCACTGAGTCATGCGGAAAAACCTGTTGGTGAAGCAAGGTAAAGGGAAATCACAGGCTAGATATTAGCATCGGCGTATAGTCGCGGATGTGGCGACCTCTGTGCGAGTGGCCAGTTATATAAAGCTACACAACTGTTTTAACTGTACAGTTCGATTGTTCAGTTGAACTGTGTGAAAGGGCTTAACATAAGAATTGATTTCATAAGTAAAGAAAAAAAATATTATTTTTGATATCGACAATAGCAATGTTCTGTGAGTTCACGTTATGATAACATAAATATACATCCGAGGCACTCATCATTTAGGTATCGTTACTGAAGTTAAATGTTCTCTACGTGATTGGAAAAGGAAAACATGTAGCTTACAATGTTGTTCAGGGCACATGGTAACACAGCACGCGATACTGGCATGCGATATTCATTTTTTTCTGTAACATGGGTAACACTATAATAAGAATCGTTTCATATAAGATCTAAGATATATAGTCTATAGTGTTTAAAAATCTAAACTTGTTTAATTATGGTGCTTCTAAAAAGTGAAGACATTTCTCACACGATTAAATATGCCATAATTACAACAGTGGCCCGGCACTGTGACATTCCTGATCTAAAGATCATCGTGACATTTCACAAATGAACAAAAAGTATAATTTTTTTGTAATTAATTCTCGAGACTACATCCAAATAAACAATTAGTAAAGTTGATAATCCGTAATTGGAAACTTGCGAGGACTGGGGAGGTACCGTTAGAGCACGCAATTAATACAAGTTCCGAAGGATAAAAGTTGTCTATGCGATGTCTATGAACCTTTAACCGCTACTATTATTTCGTGTATTTACGACACTAACAACAGCTCCAACATTGCAAATATACAAACATGAATATCTAGCGATTGTGTCAATCTACAATATCCGATTATGTTAACTTAGTACATAATACACATATATTGAGACACAATGAAGATAAAATACTTCTAGCGACTACACGACACGACCCATCCGACGAAAAGACTAGTGTCTTTAAAGAGTTGTCTTTTCTTTCGATGGGTCAATTAGTTTCATAGTTCCGTATGCAACATCTAGCAGTACCACTCTTCATTTACCAGGTCGTCAGCTCTATCGTACTCGGCTTCCTCGTCATCTTCCTCTGGCGACATGAGTTTCTTCACCGCCGTCGTCACGCACCGAGCCGTCTTCTCCATTATAGTTTCCGGCTTGTCAATTAATATACAAAAATCTTACAATGCTACTCGCCAAGTCGACCTCGAGCTCGCACTGACCACATTGTTTATCTACAAACACCTAACCTAACCGTGTACTGTACTTGCAATGCAGATATTAATGATCATGACGTGATATTTTAATTAACACATATTGCCTTCCCTTACGTTCCCTTTGTAAGAAGAAGGACCACAATATACAAGAATCAGTAATGCCAGAACGCGTAGAGTTAATGTTTAATTTCATGACATAATACAGATTTCTCATGGATCCTTTATAATTTACATCAGAAAATGTCAATATTTCTACCAGCCAGCCTAGGAGAGAGGAATGTTTAATATTGTACGTTATATTTTGTGCACTGGTTATCGACTATATATCGATCGCTGTATCATAACTATACAGCGACTTGCTTTTCTACGTTGGCTACCAAAGAGCGCTTTTACAAGAAAGTCAATTTTTAATGAAAAATTACAAGAGATAAAAATACATTTTTCCAAGTTCGTGGCGCGTCCTGTAGTTGGCGGCCAGGTCGCGAGGGAAAATTGAATGAGTCATAAAACAAGAGTTACTGATGTTCGTATGGGATAAAAGCCTATAAATAAGAACAAGAGGCGGGTCTTATATCTTCAACTGATATTATGTTGATCCATAGTATCCATAGATATATTTTTTTATGAAAGAATGTTTTTCCACCTACAGTCTCGTGGACCGTACTCTTTTTTGCCTAACAATTTTTATTTCTATATTTATTTCGTTCTTTAATGAGTTCCTTTTCGTTTTGTTTTCTCTCCTTTTACTCTTGGCTCTTCGCGATGCGTGCTAACCCCTTCAGGATGGCCATTTGCGTGTTATGTTCGAGTATTTTCTCCCTCGAAGCGTTGATCGCCATATCCATGGATATCTTTAGATATAGATATCACATATCCATAGATGTATTGATGTGCGAGAGCCCGTGGTGATGGCAAGGTTGAGCGGGCGCGCGGCGCGGCGCGGGCGAAAGTGCGGTCAGCGACCTCGCGCGGTCCTAGCGATCAGCTGTTCTTGTATAAGTTTGCCATTCTAAAAATACATTTTTATCTAGTCCGGCACCAATAAAGGTTTCGTTGTTAATCGATATGAAAACACGGGTTTTACGAACCATAAAATTACACTAAATAAATGAGTAGAACATAACCGGGAAGAGCACATAGGCTTTGTGTTGGCAGGTTTTGTTAAATTTGAGCGAACAGAGCCGCGGGCGAGAGTTATCTTATAATAGAAGCAGCCCACCCAACGATGTGGTTACAAAGTTGTTATGAAAGTACCAGGCGACCATAGGGTACGAGGTAGGTAGTAAGAGTGTAATGCACACAAGTTTCTATCGAGCACATATTGACATTGTGTTGAGTGAAACTTGCGAGTGGCGTTGACGCGTCATCTCGCTAATATCTAGTTTGCGGTCGCACCTGCGACTGCATCGCTCGGAGATCGCTACAATTAAATTAATTAAACCTTAGACAGGATAAAAACTTGTATTTATGACTGTGTGGTAATAAGCACTATGATGTACAAAGTTGATTGCTTCAATGCTCAGTATGAACTCGCCTTGTCTTATAATTGACACACTAAATCTAAATTAAGGATAATTACAGTCACATAATATTTGTAACAACGTCCTCATAGATCAGAAATCGCGCTGTGAGCCAGTAGACTTGTGAAGCTGTATCCACCATGTAACCGCTCTGTGGCAGCCGAGGCAACGGCATGCGCGCAGGTGTGGCGGGCGCGCGGTTAGACAGCAAGGTCGCCAGCACTTTCACCACTGCCCCCGCGCGCACCGGCTGCCTCCCCCCACTTGTGAATCACTCAGATGAACCGAACACGGTATAACCTACTTGAACACCGAACTACATTACCACTAACCATAAATTATGCCTTAGAAAGTATTACACAAAAACTCGGAAGTATGGAACGTGTATCCCATGTTCAAGTTCGTACGATTAAGAGCAGACACTTATTTGAAAACTAGAAAATATACGAAGCAACGCTATGGAGACCCCCCTGGTGGTCAAAGAGTGAGACATTTTCAGACAACTGTCTATCACACGTACTTTATCTGTTGTCCGAGAGTTCGCCGACCCCGCGCCGGCGACCTCTGTGATCCGTCCTGTGACCTCTCATTGACGTTAAAGTGTAACGCTCTATTTATTAATTTTGAGATACGCTTCATTGAATGACTCAGCCAGTACCTCGGTAGACCTCTGTAATTTAAACGGTTCACTTGTTAATGTTTTTATAGACTTAATGTTGTTTGCATTTAGGTTTTTCACCGTTAATTATGAATTGAGTGTAAACCTTCATAGACAGATTTTACTTTACAACGTCAGAATATTTTCGAAATGGACCGTCATTTCGATAGTGATCATCTGATAAACTTCGAATGAGTGTGACTTAGTTTAGTTGGTCTTACTATTATACTAGTCCTATGTCTACATAAAGTGAGCTGTCCCTCGCTCAGTACCATCCAGGACCTGACGGTGTCAGGTTGTTTGCAGCGTCAGTCCGCGTGGGTGCTGGGCAAAGGTCGCGTCGGAGATGAGCTCCGCCGTGGGAACGAGGTCAGGCGGGCGCGCCGTCTCGCGCCGCTGCCCGCGCTTTGCGTGCGCACCATGCAGCCCCAGTACCTCTGGCAATGCTATCTCATCTCTGAGAATACTAGATACTTAGAACGTACTTTTTTTAGCACACTCAACGTTACTGACAATAATTGGAGGACTAACTGGTGACAATTAGTCTTTGTGACTGAACACAGGGTCGGTTTATGATTACTCAAATCATTTTAGTGTAGATATTTCCTAGTACCGTCTAGCGGAGAGGATGTTGCTGTACAAAACAAGTAACAAAAATTAAATGAATACATTGACGTTATTGTCCATTCACGAACCCGCTGTTAAAGTTTACTAATGAGCATCAATAGAGACTTTGTTGGCCACTTAACGGATTTAAATCGTACAATGAAATATTAAGCAAGTAATGGAGCGTACAAGTTAACTTCTGTTACAATTTGTCAGGTCATGTCACGTGACGGTTACGATCAATTGAACATTGTTCTCGTCAACTAGGGGCTCCGTCGACCTTGAACAAAAATACTATTTATATTTGGATCTGAGAATGGAAATAAAAAGGCCTATAAATACAATACTAAATCAAAATTGCGTAAGTCCAGTTTGTTTTCTATAAGTCACGAATGTAACAGGATGGTATCGCTTTGTTTATCGCTATCACATCTAGAGGTTTAGTACGCGTGACGTGTGCCGAGTGACGAGTGCCCGCGTACACTCGTAGTAACACGCCGCGCCGGTGTCGCGCTCTATCGGTCAATGATAATCGCCTGACGATCTGATATGCCATTGTAAAGGAAATTGACGACCATTCAAAACAAATCTGTCGCACTAAATGATCACTTTAGGAGTCCCTGAATGATTTAGTATGTGAAATATGCCCTAAGCTTGTGTTATTTCACCTAGCCGTATATGGCGAGTTTAAAGAATGGATTGCACTCTAAATAGCCTTCGTCAAATGCTGTCTCCACCCCTGTGTTGTAACATCAAAAGACAATTTTAAATAAGATACGCAGGAACATCACGAGACAAGACGGGTATATCAATAAACGATTATATTCAAATTTACGACAAAACTGGTTCTAACAATATGATGGATGACAAATAAATGTAGCCGAGAGTGATCTCATTGCACGTGGGCCGCGCTGCCAACGATAACTTAGATGCTGACGCCGACTTAGTTATGGAAAGCTGTTTTAAAATTATTTTAAGACCTGAATTATTTTTGAACATAGATTTTTTAATACCATCTTTATCACATTTATGATGTGGCAACCCTAGAGTAGAGATTAAAGAAGCACTAATTTTAGCAGTGACTAAATTTAGACAAGAATTACATAGGGGTGTCGCGCAATCGGTACGACATTCCACAAATAGCTAAAGGCACGCGCGACACCATAGATTGGATAACTGTGCCGCAACATTAGCGCCGGAGAAATCGTACGCGACGAGACCTGACAACTTTCCCGCTACCAGGCGATCAGTGTTGCCATTTCAAATGATACTAACGAATTGGTACATTTTATATAAAATGTACAGTTAAAAATGTTCTTAAAAAGTCTTACCAATGTATTACTAATAAATTAGTAACAATTTAGCTTATACCATTTTTAATTACATACATTGAAAAGGAAACAATGATTCAAAGTGCTGGAATTTGATAATGGTAACGCAAACAATTCTGAGTATAAACTCTGTAGCTAGTGTAGCTAGTTATCAATACGTCACGATGATTAGTCATATCGGGACGAGGCGGCATAGCGGAGCAGGTGATTCATAGAACTGTATACGTTACTTCGTTAAATCAACATTTCATACCAAAATGTAGAGATTTTAAATCAATAATTAGTGACTAAGGAATGATGAAAGCGAGGACAAAAAAGCGTGTATTCAACGCCATATACGTGAGTGGCAGATTGTGGGAGGTGTATCGGCACGTGCACTACGTGGTGCCACGCAGCGGCTGTCACCGCAACGCGAGCGCTGCCCGCATACCTGCCGGGGGCCGCGCCATGGGCTTATGCAATAAGTGCGCACGCGACCTACCACGCTTTCTTTACGGCGAGATCTCGTAAGGGAAAACAGCGTATACAGGAAAATTAAGAATACACTTTAACAACGCTTCGATACTTTTATATTTCAACAGCGTAATTTTGACATTAATAGAAGCTCAGACTGAGCCAAGATATAATTATTCCAACTAAAGGAATTTCGAGTACAATTCTCCTTTACATAACACAAATAGATAAGTACAAAAAAAACCAACCAATATCTTCTACGATTTACTTTTTTCTATTTTATGTAATTTACACTTGACTTAAGCACATTAAGTTCGTGTTAACGGTCCAAATTCGAAAGACGTCGCCATTTTATCGCGTCTCCGACACTGAGTCATCGTCCACAATAGACGGCCCACTATCACTACTAACATCGAGAGGAACAAAAAACTTCGACTAAGATGATTACAGTGACAGAACGTCTGGAACATCGATTATATAATTACGGCGAACTGTTACAAGTTATTGAATAAGCTATTTTTATACTACCAATAAACAAAGATTTGAATGAATTGAGACATTTCAGCGCATAGAGTAATATATACTTTGAACAGAATGTAGATTGCAAAGACGCCGTGTACGCAGGTACACAGACAGATGCTGAAACAAATCATTGATCAATTCCAAAGTAAATGACGATAAGTGAAACTAGTGCGTTTGAATCGAGAGCGCGCTGGAGCACACATTATAATGCAATAACACGCAGCGGCAGCGAGCCCACTCATTGTCGTTAGAACACGTCTCGAGAGAAAGAAACTAATCGCTCCTGACGGGGCGACACCGGCGGAAACTGGCATATCAGATCACTGGATCACAATGGAGACTCGACACATTGTCTGACTTTGTCGTCAATTGCATATCTAAATAATAAAAGAAAATTGATATTTAGCTCTGAAATGGGTTGTAGACAATATTCATCAAGGTACAGATATTTTGAATTACGACAGTTCATACGATTTTATGTTAAAAGTAGGTTCATTGACATTCTCGGAGAAAATCTAAGACCCATTGTTGGAAGTCAGTGAAATAATGAATACACGAATCAACTTTGTCGATTGATGACATCATAAATTCTTAGAAGCAATAACCAGTCATTATTTTAATGTAGTAGTATTTGACACAAATCAAATCAACTGAAGAGTCAAAGACAATTTAGCTAGAACTATGAGTACCAATGAGGTCGGCCAGTTCGTGGAGCGTGTGCGTGAGTATTTATCAACAAGCTGGACTGGGCGATGATTCAGCGCCTGTAGCTGTCACATGACATGACAACCCATTGAATGGATGTTTATACAATGCTTGTGGATAGTGGTACAGTTTATCCTGCATATTCAAGAATAACCTTATGTTGTTATAAAATTGAAACTGTAATAATCAATCAACTTTTTTATTAACTGTAATATGAAGATAAGTACGCGAAGAAAACTTATAAACGGTATTATTGTAGTTGGAAACTCAATCGACAAGGCACACCAATTTGTTGAAAATGAAGCTAATTAGCGACACCTCTAATCTAATTACCATTGCCTTGATTTCAATCGATGTAATCTCTTAATCACTACAAAACTAGCACCGTCCCCTGAATACGTTAAAATATAGAAACAAACATGTGAAACGACTTTACAAAGTTAAAGAAAACTTTAATAAGGATTCACGATATCGATAAGGAAAAGAAACCCGCTAAACATAAACCTGTTTACAAGTGTCTGTCTGTTCATTCAATCATCCGATGATAGACAAACACTAGATCTCATAACATTGACATATGATACGAACCATTACAAGAGAACACGTCGCACGATATCAAATAATGGAAGCCGACAGCCGGAGCCGAGTCGATCTGTGACTGTTACTTTGAGCTATTGGTATCATGGAACCAGTTAAGATATATTAGAAAGAAAGTGTCGAATAAAACTGACCTTAGTGAATATTCATAAAGTTTTTACGTGTGACAAATTTGTCACCGTCCTCGATGATAAGAGATGAGGGTTATTACTTGCGGCTGACACACCAGTTGGCATTGCGTTACCGGGTCAATGTCGGAGGATAAAATAAAGGAAAATAACTCACTGGAGTCTATAAGCGAAAACAAAATGGCGGAAATATGTTGCGTGCCGAATAATAAACGTTTCCCTATAAATATATTTGTGCCAATGCCGATGATTGCTGCGGCGAAAATAGGTAAGGTATATATAAATATAAATATAGAAAGAGCCAAAAGACTGGCAGTAATTTTTTGGCGATTATGGAAGAAAATAATTGTTACGGGAATAAAAAAGCGCACGTTCGTTTGCAACTTTGAAATCCAAATAGAATAAAAGTATTTGCAGAAATTAGTAACCAAGCTAAATCCATCAATAAAAAGAATAACAATTGCGCTCGATGACCAAATTTATCCAGTACATTGTTTGCAACAAGAAATCTCTTGGTTTTAATGAAATCTTTAAAGGAAAGTTTCGCATCTTGTATTTTTGATGCATGTCTAACGTAATAAACATTAACTGAAAATAGATTTGATTGTATGCAAAATGGATCCTATCGAGCGGTCGGTCAATCACGAGGCACCGCCAACCGTACAAATTGGCGAGCGCGCAACAAACTTGAACTTGGGGCATCCGCTAAATATAATTTATTGCGTAGCGGCCTGCAGCCGGGCCGAAAACCACGTAACAGTTAATAAAAACATTACAATTTGTTACAAGTGCGAACTGGCACAGACTAAACTAGGTGGTCTTTGCGTCAAATTTATTTGGATCATTATTTAAAATTCCATTTCATCTACACTAAAAGTAAAGTTAAACAATATTTAGCTAGCTTTTGGTAACAATTTCTTGGATTTGCAATTTGTTCTTTCTCGTCTTGAAATAAAATGTCACAGGCGCATGTTGTATGAGACGCTACTAACCTTCTTGTAGAGCTTTATCCAGGTGAGATCGCCCTTGGAGTCGGTGTACTGGAGGCCGAAGAACCAGACCTCGCGCAGTCCGATCGTCTTCACCACCTGGTCGAAAAGCTGCTTGCCTGTCGTCGTCTGCTGGATCGCGAATTCCAGCTCCGCGTCCATCGTCGTCACGCGGACGTTCATCTGTTAAAACAATAATAAAGCTTGTACAGAATTCATAACATTTTCAGTAAATACATTTTTACCCATCGCTCTACCGTGAAAAACACTGAATCAAAATTCCTTTTTATTTAATCTGATCACATTCAGGCTAGTTTAAATTGTTAAGTATTTATTTGTCTGGCGGACATTTGATAGTAAAATATGAAATACCGAACTACATGTTAAAGAGATTTATACTTGTAAAAGTATTTAACAATGTTGCCATTGTTAGAATAGTAGACAAATCAGACACCACAGAGGAGCTGATCTTTAAAGGATGAAAGCAAAATGAGAAGAGACGCAACAAGTGCAAACCGAGCGCATTACAGAAACAAACTTGGGAAGTCGTGTTTGTTAGCAGAGTTCGCGCTAATTCTGTATCGTTGGCCCGCCGCCAAAACGGATGTGTTGTTCCGAGCGCAATTATGTCATGGATATCTGTTATTGTCGTGTCAAACATTAAAATAGAAACGCACAAGCCATTAACCTAAAGCGTCAGAAAGATAACTTTTGTATAGTACAATAACGAGGCACAATCCTTGCCATCAGTCGCCAGTCGAACGTTTTGTTCTTTTCTAATTGGGCAAAATAGTGAAACAGTTTTATTTTGTCTTTTGGAGCACGTTCTCGGTGATGGTTTTAATAAAATTAAAGTTAACATACGCAGTAAATTATTACGTGTATGCAAAGTTGTATACGGGCTCAGAATTTGTGTCCTTTTTTTTTGTAATTTGTGATAAACCAGCATGTAAGCTTACGACAAGTATGTAACATTACGACGTATGTGAGGTATGAACAGAGCACCGCAGAGGTCGTCAGGAGCGAACGCACATGTTTACGTAGCGGAATGACTCATGCAACTGAGTGCATATTTATTTTCGAACCAGCCAATATCTGACGCGTGGGTTGGATACGTTTTCCTGTGTACCAAGTGTTTCCAGTCGCTCAGCTAACAACACGGCAGAATCTGATATATGCAAACCGATAAATCGTTTATTCAGTTTTCTTTTACCATTACAAATCAGATAAAAAAAGTTTCAAAAACAATCGACGTATAGTCAAACATCTCCCCTTTTCCCACTGATGCCGCAGATCAGATTGTTGCAACACACAGACGGGATCTGTAAACACTACGCTCAGTGGTAGTTACACGGAGAACAGGTTTAAAGGTAGCTGCAGTCAGGCGCGCGGCAGTGAACTTGACCCCACACTCGGTTGTATGCAGAGATCAAATCGTGAATTTTTTAATTATGAAACGTTTACACATTTTACAATATAAATGCGTCTAAAAGGCTATAAAGTTAATACAGTCACAATATATCGAGTTCTAATCGAATTCTGTAAAATATTTATTAAATTCGTAGTGAGAGCTGCTGATAGTCACATCGCCATTGTGCGCGGGTACAGTAGGCCGTCGCCGTCGCCATCGCCCGCATCATACCGCTGCGAAGATTAGCGCTAATCGACGCGTTGTTGTATCTTACATAGTATTCTAAATTAATGGCTGTGTTTTATGTCATTAACTAAGTGGGACGCTGGCACCGATGGGAATAAACGTGCGTGTGTAATCGCGCTCATAATAATAATAATTGGAAACATTGAAAACTACGGAACATACTGTTCTGTGCCCACTCCTGTAAATCCTATTCAAATGGCTAATAACATGTAAACTGTAGATCAAAATTTTAGAATTCTCATATCAGGTCTGTCGAGCGGAGAAAATTTTCCGATATTTGTATTTCGTTGTTCATCATAAACTCAAGAGCAATTTGAAGAGCCCTCTCGACGCAGAGATAAGTATATCAGACGTAAAAATAATTTCATCTCAGTGTATAAAAAATTAAAACAATACATAAAGAAAATGATCGATGGAGAAGTGTCTAATGTAACAAAATGAACATGATATAGGCGGAGTGTTTCATACGTCTTTACGTCTAATCGATATTCTAGTCGCTTTGTATTGCCAATGACTTCGCGTGCACGGCAAGCGAAAATTATGCATTTATTCCAATAAAATAAATTTAACCGCGACATATAGTAAGTTAAAGCGATAATCGAAAACCCACAATTGCCGGCGACGTGCGGCGTGTCAAGGCGACTGAGGCCGCCCGCCAAGGTGCTACACACATGCACGCGTGTACAGGAAATTCAACACGTACCTAACTATTATTGAAACGTCAGTTTTTGTCCTTACCAAGGTGAAATGGATGTTATTCGTTGACAAGTAACATATTATGCATTGAAATTGTAAAGTGGCACTGATCGACGATTATTGTTGGTGAAAAAAATGTTAAAAGCTGTATTTGGAACTGTTGTCGATTCAACATTGAAATCCATAGAATTATACTTTAGATTTCTTAATTTATTGTTAACATAATATTAAGTAAACTGTAAGTATTTGTAGAGTGCACCGCGGCGGAGGTACGGCGGAGATACGGCGGATGACATCACGTCTCAGTCAACAGGCGCCGACATAGCCGGCCCACACCTGCACACCATCATAGACACAATCTCTATGGCGACAGATGCCATTATAGCTCGCAACATTTCGCACGATGATGTAATTACTTGTGCGGCAATATTAACAAGTTATGGTCGCCATATGTTTGTATTCTAATTATAGTATCAAAACGTGCACACAGTGTGTACTGATTTCAACATAATTTGTCACATATGTTAAAAATATTGGAATTATTGTGGTTGCGTACAACTCCAATTATTGAATTTTGCAATGGTCTTAAATTTAAGTAATCGAAATTATTAAATCTATCAGCGGGCACAATAAAAAATATTCAATCTTGCGGCGACTAGTTGGCGTCAAAACACGGCATTAAAGTAATTATTATTATTGTATCATCTTCAACAAAAACGCTGTCATAAAAAGCTGTATTCAAAGCTTACTTTATTGCCTACTGACCTCGCAGCGTACGAGTTACATTATAAGGCTAATTAAAATGAACCGCTCAATGAAATAATGAAACAGCTTTACATGTCTTATAACGAAATAAGTAAACGTGAAACTGTTCGCGAGCGAAATAATATCTGAGCGGAGTTCAGTTCATTCAAGGTTTTTAATATTCCTTTACTAGGACCGCTGTAGGCTTGTCATCATCATCAGCCCTTGTCTGGCCGCTGTTGGATATAAGCCTATCCCAATGTCTACCACAGTCTCGCTCCTCCGCCTTCCGCATCGGAGAACTTCCTGCCGTCCGCGCTAAGCCGTCGGTCCATCTGTCGCGAAACTAACATTTTCCTGCAACTGTAAACTCCGACAGTTATAAACGTTTAGTCGATTTTAAATAGTGAAATGTAATTGTTTTGTTCTAGCATCACTATCTATTTTATATCAATGTACTCAATTATTTTCAATAAAGTATTTTTTACATTGTAACATGTAATTTTCCTTGTTTTAACTATGAATGCCATTTAGTGACAAGTATCCTCGCTGTGGTGGGTTTTTAAGTGTAAATAGGAAGTGGTACGGATCAGGGACTGCAGCGCGAGAGGCGAACAACAAACCACTCTGTCGATTAAAGGTTTTAATTACCTCATTTATAAAATTAAAATAGTAATTAAAATTGCCGGAATCAAGTTATTAAAATAAACTTAAAGGTTATAAGGTCAAAGTTTAGTAGCCGGTAGAGGCTTGTTGGCTTTGCGTTGTTTCAAACCATTTTCTTCATCTGTGGAAAATTCCATCGAGATCCCTTTAACCTTATACGTAGTAAAGAACTAGAGTCTATCCATGAAAACTTTCGCGATTATAATATTAGTAAGAAGTTAGATGAGACGATTTAATGGAGATAATGATTAAATTAGTCAATGCATCTATTAGTGTTCTCAAATCTAATAAAGTAGCCAATGTACTATCACAAAAAGTCGTCACAGTCATGAGAGTGTGCGCTGGACGTTCCCCGGGCGACGCGAGGGCCGGCGCGTTTGTAACGAGCCCGCCCGCCTGTCATTAGTCGTGAATGTCAATAACCTTATGAACGTAATCTAGTCTAGATTACACATGCGACACATTCATATTGCAGCTAAACACGTACGTTACATTTAATAAAAAGCCGAAGCATACAAATATATAGATGGAGTCTGTCATACAAGTTTGGCATCTAATCGAGACCCGATTTTCGACATGTCATTTTGTATATTAAATGACAGCACTGAGGAAATTTACCCAAAAGGCCTCCGGCGACCATTTTCGCCTCAACTTTGAGCTACGAAGTTACCTATCTATCGATTATAAATCTAATCTAGATAAAAACAATTAAACACTGTCGTAGCAATAGGTATCAAATAGAAAACAATACAGATAGGTAGGTTAGTGTCGCGTGACCAGACTAGATGAGGCTATCCACAGTGCAGCAATAGCTGTAACACACAAGTGTATGTTTGCAATGAACCGACTCACACGCGACACTTGTCTTCCGCAGATCATACATGACATGTGGATGGGCATGCTTGAAATGCGTAAAATCATTAAAACCAGACTAGACAAGGGATATCAATACCGAAATTAAAAAATGAACAAAAATTTTCAGGATATTGATGCGATATGAGAATTTCACATTTATTAGATTTTTTTTTTATAAGAATGTCTGAAAAATATCTAAATAACATTTTTTTCAATAGTTGGCAGCGATATTTTACATTTCATGTCATTATATTTTAATGACAACCAAAAACAGTATACTTGGACTGGTAGCATTTCGGTCTAGGCGAAGTCTAGACTTTTTGGCAATTGGCAAACCGATTTGTTGTTATAATGAACGTCTATTAATTTACTAAGACGACTTTTGCACGACATCGCGACACAACTAACATATTCTGGATTATCGTAGTTCTTGCGCAATATTTTAAGACGGTCATTATTGTTGGTAGAGAGCGATAGTATATATTATAATTTACTATCGCTATATATATTATAGAAAACTAAAGACATGTCAAAAACCTATCGGACTTCAACCTGTCTCTCAATCATGAATTAACACTATTCAGCTGATAACACGCTGTCGCCCTCATTTTAATTAGAAAATTCGACAGAACATTTATCTTACTGATAAATGTGCTCAGTGCAAAACCGTACCTTAAAGCAACACACACAGATATAGTCTTCGAGTGACTCGTAAACCGCACGAGGCTTATATCAAATTACTTGAAAACAATAGAAATGCAAATTGGAATTTTATTACTAATTTATATACTGATTACGAGAGGCGTAACGTTGTATCCCATAAATGTGTCAATAGTTCTGGTTCAACTATCCGCGCAATTCCCTTTTTCCCCTTCGCAAGATTTTCGATTTACTAATGATTAAATAAGATATAGTCGAGTAATGTATGTAATAATTATGAGTTAGCATTTTGTGTACGAAGGCCGTCTGGTTATCACGAATAGTTGGGCCATTAGATCATGTTCGCAATCGGCGCGATAAGCGGGCTACTAGCCTTGTGCGTCGGCGGCGGGGCGAAGCCCTGATTCACGGGTAGCGCTAAATCTGTCCCACAAGCTGTAAAACTTTATGGCTCATTTGCAACTTGTCAAGAGAACGCTTAATTCATGTATAACACCTCAAAACCTAACGTTTAAAGACATTTTCTGTGTAAGGAATTATGCAGCTAGCAATCTGTTTCCGGTTCCTACGCTCCTCGTTCATCATCATCATCAGCTCTTGTCGGCCCACTGCTGAACACAGGCATTTCCCAACGCCACACAAAAACAGAGCTATCTTAGTATTGGCGTATAGAATGAACAATACGTAGTTAGCTGCATGCACAAGGAGCTGGGCACTCGCGTGACGCACGCACCTGCCACACCTGCTCACAACCCCTGGCCAACGCCGAGGACACAGTGACGTGAACATCGGGTGCGTTGAAGTGTAGGCTCCTTGCGTAACGGGGTAGTGACTAATCGAATAATTTATCATTACTATATTCTTATCAGTTTGAGTCTTAACGAATTGATATGTGATATTGGCAAGGAATAAGCAATAGTGATTAAAATTACTTGCTTTTTATAGTACACAAAATTTCCTACCGTTCCGTAAGTTCGCTCCCGTTACTGCTAATACATCATCGTAAGCTGTGCAGTATTTGAATCTAAAATTACTTCATAAAAGTAGTAAGTAGTCATTTACTCTTATCGCTTTTAAGTTTCTTTCGTAATCGAATAAAATAATTGATAGATCGATTGTTTCCCTTTTCTACCGCATCAGACTGGTTTCACTGACTGACGATTACATTCTTTTATTTTTTATTTAAAACAACAAAAATGGCTGCTGGCACACAAATGCTGGCTATTTAGCAAAGTAATACAGGGCATAAATAATAAAGAGGGTTGTTAAAAGTTAACAATATTTTCAGGCAAGACGATTTAAATTGGATTTCTTTCAACGGCGAAGGTTTATTACCAAAAAGGCTTCACAATCCTGCCAGCGCAGACAACCTTTGAATCACTAAAATTTAATTTAAAAAGTAACTATATTACAAAGATATGAAAGTATCAGGTGGAATAGGCATCATATACTTCGTTTCAATTGAAAAACTAAATTATATAAACAGGGGCACGTCAAATTCCATGCGTGGCGGCCATATTGGTATTTGTAGTTAAGGTGGCTAAGGTTGCTAAGCTAAATATTTTGAGATTTACGAAGTTTTAATGTAAAATGTAGTTTGTCTAGTGCTGATTGGTATTGGAATCGGTTGTAGGCATTTTCAGATTTTTTTTTATGCATTTACAAAATAAATTGACACTAAGAACGAGTTGCACAAACTTTAGGTCGCCAGTTTTGTTGCAAGTGAAACTTTATACGGAAATCGTCTATAATTACCAGCCCATTGTGTTAAGTCACATGGTTTTTTTTAATTCAACACATATAATAAATATAAACTTTAATCAAGACTACGAGTAGCTCATTTGTGAACAATCGGTGACCTGTTGCTTTTTTGCGTGTTTACACTGCTACAGGAAAAACCTTGGTTCATCCTTCGTACGTGATGTAGTGACGGAAACTTAAAAAAAAGCCATTATATTTTACATTGTTCTGTTATCATGAATAACTGTAAAGATTATCATAGTACCTGACGTTGCTGTCATAGCTGACTCTAAGTAGATGTGGGTTTTAAATCATTTAAGTATCGAAACGTGACGATGCGCCTCGCTTCTGGCAACAATCACGGTTTCGATACACATTCGATTTGTACAGATTGTAATCTACTTTTTCAATATCATTTATCTCTATTCTTTTGCTTATTAGATTTTTAAGAGAGGACAAAGACCGAAATGCGAGACACGCATAGCACAATGGCCACTTCACTCCAGCTACGCCAGCTTTGAATTTAGGATAATCAAAGACTATACTTTATCAGGAAGGTACACAAGCAAAGTAAACGGATCCTGCTTAAAGTAGCTAAGATGGTTGGTGTGTATGCACTTAGGTCACTATAAATAATGAGCTAGTAGTTAATTCAGGGCCAAAACGACGATTAGATAAGGCGGCCGGCGGCGAGGCATGTCATCCGCACACGTAGAAGCATTTAAACAATTTAATAACGCCATAAAACCGTTGCTTTATAGTAGTAAATCCGGCGCACCGATAACATGAACGTCTTCGATCACGAATCCAATCGAGAACCACAAGACGCGAACACTATATTTTAAACTTGGAAACGTTAGCGAAACAGGAAAACCTTGTCTCGCTCGCTCGCCCAGCGTAGACAGGGATGGGGATAAAACGACGGTTGAGCGTCCGCGTCGCCGAAACCCAAAACAAATAAAAGAATAACCGACCCCCGTCTTAAGAAGTCGACAGGATTCTCCAAAGGGTTTTGATGCTTAAATATGTAGTTTGATAAAATTATTATAACTCTATGGTTATCGCTCTTATTCATATTTCTGTGTGTTGTACCTACGATAGTCTTTGTGAATTAGCTAAGGATTTGCGACAGGAGTTTTGCATTGACATGGCAACGGCGACGGCGGCGCGTTGCCGCGCGACTCACGATGACATCAGCGCGACTTATGAATTGAGTATACATGAAAACTTATTCACGTAACGATACAACTGACATTGAGCCTGTTGCTAGCTCATAAAAGCGAAAGTATTACATAATACGCGGCGATAGCGCACCGTAACAACGTGTGGGGAGTCGGACACAGGGGACAGAAGCTCAGGTGAATCCCTTTACAAAAGATTTGGTCAGTAATACTGAATGAGCAGAAAGAAGCACACAATAGCGATGCAAGTTACGTAATGTACCTGTTTGCCGCCGGCGACCATTGTGGTCGCGTTGGATTCACAGTGGTGGCGCACAAAATGTCACGGTCACAAACACCGGGTGCGCCTGGGCAGGTGGGAGCGCAACACAAAAGCGCGTCTGTACTTCGCGCTGGTTCACAGGCAACTGACTGAGTCAGAGGCGGCGGAATGCGCGCGCGGCGGAGCCTCCATATCACCCCCGCACTACTTCCCCCTTAACTTTAGATTATACCTTGATTACTTAAATAGGCATAACATTTCAAAGACTGCCAGTGACGATAACTAGCGATAATATTGGTCAACACACAAAATATGGAAACAGTTTGCATTTTAGCTAACTAGCTTAATTGACAACGTATTAAGATGGCCGGCATGTCGATGAATATCTCTTCTCTTGAAGTCTTCTCATTGGCCTTTCTCCATTGTGGAAGAAATGTTTACTGTAAACTTTTCTCTCCCATGCAATTGTCGTTGTATTACAGCAAGATAACCAACTTACGTTCAACAGAGCTGGGAACCTAAACCTAAACCATCTAGACATTTCAAACCTTTTTTGGCTCATTGAAAGACAGCCAAGCCAGTTACTTATTGCATGAATACTCTAATTTGCTCTAAAGAAAATCTAAGTCGATACAATAATTGTTGTTGAGCGTAACAAAATCTTTCTCCGCACAACAACAGCCGGTTGTCGTGTGAATTGTTCAAAAGCAATTGTTTCCAGCATTGTAGACGGCGCACAATACACCGCGCGCCCTTCAATACGACACGCAACAACGCAGCCCGTGAAAATACATACGAACAAAATTATAATACATTAGCTTATGTCCGCGACTTTGTCCGCCCGCAATTAAAAAACTCACGGTAATATATTTCATTCTTCAGTATTCACTTTTGCATTTATACTAGTAAGACGTATGTAAGATAGTCGAGGAGTCGCATTGAGCAAATTAATTATGACGTAAGATTGATAAATTTATAGTGACGCAAGAACTAAAAGCTAGATGCGAGTAATAGGTACTCTGCAGTCCAGCAACATTACCCTGGGTTGCGAGTGCCGCACACCTGTTCACAAACAGAAACATCTAAACTGTATCAGAAGATACACATGGCTATACCTGCATAAGAGTTGAGACAAGTCTCGTCTACGAAACCCTCGATAGTGCATGGCAAGGATACAAGCGTCATTAACTTGACATCAAAGCTCTATTCCCCGAATTAAACGAAACGCGTTTATTAGTTTTATTTTCGTTCATTACTTAACATAACATGACGAATACTTCCCGCATCCGAGCGAGGACTATGACGTCACCTCAATATGTTACATATTTTCCAACCGCCGCTATGACTCAGTTATTTCTATAGCTATTCATATTAAATGTACCACTTAGTACACACACCATTAGTGTAAGGAGTTGCAATATTTCACGTATAAATTAAGCCAAAAACATGTCACCGTCACAACACGCTTGTGCTACCGTCTTCACTGATGGTATCGTGAAAAACCATGATCAAAAATAACTACCAATATTCGTAGAAAAAAGTGTCTGGCAATAATTATGACGAGAGTACATAAATAAACAACATATTAATCTATATATATAAAAATGAATTGCTATTCGTTAGTCTCGCTAAAACTCAAAAACGGCTGAACGGATTATCTTATCTTGGAATGTTTGTGGAGGTCTAGGCAAGTTTTAAAGGGTGAAAAAAATTAGAAAACTCCCGTGAAAGCTTTAAAAATAGCCATTTCCCATACATTTTTTTTGTCTTTCCTAGTAAATTCAAAAATCTGTTTATTTATTGTTTTTAAGGCGAAACAGAGTTCGCGGGGTCAGCTAGTCAGAAATATAAATTTGTAAGAGAACATAATAAAAGTATTGGTACAGTGCATGGCGGTGCGGTGGGTGCAGTGTCCAGTAACCAGATAACGTTCGTCCCACTTTCCCGTTTCCTTCCTCTGACACGCATTCTAGCGTGCTCGGGCACGTCCACGCCAGCGGACACCTAACAAGATTTACTCGTAACACTGCTGTAACCGGAATCGCTTCCATCGTTTATCCCTTCGAAGGCTTATTATATGCGGAATTGTAACTAATCGACTTGCGAGAATTTAATGCTAATAGAATGCACTGTAAGTCATACTTAGATAACTTACAGCCCTCGTTATTGTCCACAGCCTATTACAGAACTGCCTACGTATTCATGTTGCATATTTAAAAGATTACAACGTCTACTGTTCTTCACTTTAACACAAATCTTATCTTACTAATATTATAAATGTTAAAGATTACATGGATGTTTGGCAGCAGGTAGCGAGTAGAAAACGGCTAAACGGACTGTGATGAAATTCTTTCTCTGGTACTGTCAAGATATGCTCTCTGCATGGAAGAAGTCGCGGACATTTCCTAGCACTTTTTGGATGCATGCAAAGTAAGTCCAAGAAGTGACTTAGAATACATTACTCTATTTAACGTACGGAAATACTCCGTAGATAAAATTAAGTAAAATATCTTTACATCTGTCTGCGCCAACTGATACGAGCTTACACGTAACGTGTTCAGTATATACGTACTCAAATAATCGTGTTGATACAGTTATCACTGTGTGTGATAATATTTAGTACGTGTCTAAAACATGTTTAATTCAAATCATTAGAATAAAATGACGACGCGCCATCTTTATAAATCACTAGGTAATAGAAGTTCCACTAAAATATTATAGTGTGGGGCCATCGTACATTTGCATAATCAATGAAACGCTCGCGCAGTCGGGGCGCGACGCAAATCTAGTTATCATAATGATCAACGCTAAATGAATGTGCGAACAAAGCGAACGACTGATTAACGAACACAAGTATTCCTACCACATGAGATAAGATCACTTTTTAAGCTTTGGAAACGGAAACACGAGCTTTTATCCACGTTTATTTAAAGTTATCAACTTTTATTTATTATATCAATTTAATATAATCCAGCGCACATTGTCGATGTCACGTCGGAATCGGGTTTTTAGAATTAATGTATGTGTTTTAAGTTAATACTTCACATCAGTCTATGTTCACTTAATTCCTATATCAATCACACTCGTGTGTATTTCTCAAAGTGGAAATTTGACAAAACATTTACATAAACATGGAAAAAAATAACTAAAGCGTTGTATACTTCATAGACCAAACATTTTAAGCTGAACTTTGAATTGTAACACGTCACGTAAACTGTACACGTTAACGAATTGCGGAGTACTTTGAAACGTAGACAAGAGTTACATTCATTGATGAAAATAAACGCATGGAGCCACGCGACCGGAAGTACGTCGAAAATCTTTTTACGCAGCAACAGGTAAAACGCTTTGAAAGAAAGTTACGCGTAAGTCAACATATGGATACGAACATGTTGCGAGAAAAAGATCAAGTTTTTATCACTGTTAAACATATTTGTGATGTAGATAAACAACATGTTTTTCCTTATTAACAAAAAAACAAGAGAGTTTTTTTTTTATTAAATTTTTAGGTGTGTATTGTACTTTACTCGAAAGCTTTGCTATTACACAATAGTTAGCAAACGGCGCGCTGATAAGATAAAGGCGCACTATTCAAACGATGTTCGATAATTGTATTAAACTAGTCACAAAGAGTAATCTGAGGATGTAACATATAGGCTACATATTTCTTCATGTAGAAGAAAGAATTCCAAAAAAAAAACGGTTGCAGTTCTCACCAATTTTCTAACATCTATTGCTTGTACAACCGCTTGCTTAGACACCTTGATAAAATTATTACCACTTTGAATAAATTTCATTTTCTAAAGTTTAACAGGAGTGGTAGAATCACTGCTGCCTTTGACACACACCAACACATGCACACATACACTGAATTATAATTGAATAGCTAATCTATGCCTACACTCTCACACACAGGTTATTTACAAACATGTCCGTTCCACAAAGTAAACAAACAGAACATAAAGGAGGTTCAGTTATTACAACCAGAGTACTACAGCAATAATATACAAAATGAGCTATGATTCACTATGATTTTAGATGTACTATGTAACTTGTTGTTATGTACCATATTGTAAAGGAGTAATCAATAACTGATGTACCAAAAGTTTATTAGTTACTGTAACTAAGTGAAAATAGTTGATGTTTAAAATGGATATGAATATATTATTTTAAAAATGTACATCATTCTCGACATATTTCTACTTCTGGTATTACTTAGTGCAAATTACTGCATTGTGACTGTCATAATGTGTATAAAATCTATTTTTAATGTCAATTAATGCTTCTATTTAATTTCCAAATAGCACATACAACCACACAATCCTAGTAGCAAATAAATCAACAAAATAATTACATTATCTCCTTTCTACTATAATTAATACCAATGAATGTTTTATTTACAAGAAAAAATGTTTTATTTATACATAATGAGTGATATTTAAACATTCAGCATTCATACAACTTATAACATTTGTTTTCACCACACTTCTAGTAGGTTCATCATTTGACGACTAATGCAACATGAATAAAACTTACTAGCATAGGCATAAGGGTAGGTAAAGATACTTCTAAAACGGCAACACATCAAAATGCAAATCATAATGTCAAACGCAACTAACCGGAGTACTGTCACTGCTGTTTAAGTCAAGTGCGTTGCTAATATAACTGAGTATCTGGAAAAATTATCAAAACATGTGTTTGACCATCTCCTTTTTGTTTTTAGTGATAAGTAAATTCCCACTTATAAACTGCCAATTGTAATATATATTTTTTTCAAACATTGATACAATCTAAATGTTTTGAAAACTGAAATATTGTTCAATAGTTAAGGACTATATGTTCCTTCTCCTTTAAAATCAGAAGTATATAGATAGAATACACATTGTTGACATAAAAATATTATAACACATAGTAACAAGTGTAACAACTTGTTAGTGTCAATACATTTTACAACAATGTGTAAAAATAGAGTATGTAAAATGCTTATTTTATCTCACTATATACCATTAAGTTAACAACATTAATTTATCATTTATATTTAAACCAGTAATACAAGCTTGCTATATTGTACATTCTACAAGTTTCAATTTTTATCACATAAGAGTATCTCCATCTTATCTGTTTTATTTAAAATATGATAACCTGTAATAACTCTCCGATGTTTCGACATATTTTCTTATCAATTCATGTTGAAAGTAAAAGTGTAGTATCAACACAGCAACTACTTTCAACTTCAAAATACACTTGCTACTTTGCATATTCACTCAGTACCATAAATGTTTGAGACTTGATAATGAGCATTCAAATGTTTGTTCGATGATTTAATATGCCGCCTGGTCACATTGCAATGGTGAAATCAGTAAAATCACGCATCTATAAAAATTCATTTATTCGACGCGCGAATTCTACTTTGGTATATTTGTGGTTCGTAAATATGAATTGACTTACCGATTTAGGCATCTTGGCGGTTTAGGATCACAATCTGCAAGGACAAAAGTGTTTTGTGAATTAACCCACTAGCGAATTCCAGCTCTAGCAAAGCGGTTGACAGACATTACTCTCCGCTCCGTGTGACGTCTACTTTCAATTTGTGACTGGGTAAACACAGGTAAACATACTGATATGGTTAAAGCTTTCACGTATATCATTTGATTGGAATTGTTTTCCTGCAATTAGCTGTAATATAAAGGTTACATTAAATTTGTAGGCACCGGGTTCCAATTGTGCACAACGCTAAGTAACATTCTGCTACATTTGGTGTAAAGTTAAGATTTTTAGAGAGATGCTTGTAAAATCATGCTATGCCAAAACTTACCCGGTAAAACAAGAATATCACCTAATAATCCACATAAGTAGCACAACACACATGAAGAAAGCACACACCCAAAAGAGCTACAAAAATATCGCAATGTGATGTGACAACTGCTTGTGTGACGTGGATTTAGTGTAGCCATGTATTGAAACACGAAATCTACTAAATTGACCGAACAAATTTTTGTAGCGTAGTTTCAATACAAAATGTTTGTTTTTCATCGTGTTTAAATTTTTTTAGTTTTGAAATATATTTGCTAAAGATGCAAAATTGAAGTACGGCAAAAACACTAAACAACAATTCTGCACTTTGGAAGTCTTACTTCTTGAAAACGCTTTATCATCTTACTTTTTGAACTGAAAGTCATCACTTATTCTGTCACAAAAGAATGTCAATATAAAACATGACATGACCGGCCAGCAAAACAAGGCGGGTGGTTTTCATAAAAATAAATAATATAGGGTTTTAGTCTTATTGTTTTTTTGCAGCTTTGAAAATTGTGTAATGTAAATTTGGTTTTGTTGTACTTAAAATAATACAGCGATCTAGTTAATAAACGGGGCTATTCCAAGTCTTGCTGAAACTGTTTACAATGGGCTACTCTCCATTTCGCAGACTACTGCACTGGGGTCCTATTGCGGTTTTATGTAAGTATTAAAAAGATATTTAAGATAGAATAATACGTATTTTACTTATGATTTAAATGGTCTTTCCAGGTATCATCAAGTTAATAACATGGGCGATGGTGCATTTGATAGGCATGTGGTGGCCACCGCACGGGTCCATCCCTGCAGCACTGCATGCGGCTACCTTTTTAAGTCTTGCAGTTTCCACACTCTACTTTTTCCTTCAATCTTTACTGGAAGGACCAGGATTTGTACCATTGGGGTGGAGACCGGTGAGTAGTTTTTAAGTGCTGTTTAATATGAATAATTTATAAAATCAAGGAATAAAGAATCAAGAATAAAATGTTTAGATTTTATTAATTAACAACAGAAGAAAAACTTAATTTTTGACTGTATGTTAACAATATAAACACCGTTGTAAGTGAATCAAACTTTCTATTTTCAGGACAGTGAATTGGACATTTTGAAGTTACAGTACTGTTCAACTTGTAAGGGCTACAAGGCACCTCGCTCTCATCACTGCCGGAAATGTAAATGGTTTTTCATACAACACTCATACATCACATGATAATACATCAATCAACCTAACTTGTTGAATTCTTAGAAAAAAGAAAGTAATATGAAAGATACAAAAAAAAAAGATCATTTCCACCAATCTTTGTGTACACATTGCTGGACATTGGCTTTTCGCAGTATGCAGTCTTACCCTTCCACATCTAACAATCTTCCATTATCCACACTAAGTATGATGGCAAAGCCTAATTTGGTTATAAGAGTTTGCAATCAAAAGGTCTGCAATCATTAGCAAAATAAACTATGTTATTTCTGAATGTGTGTAACAAGATGTTGCCAGTTTATTATAATTTTGTATTTCAGGTGGCTACTGTGTAATGAAAATGGACCATCATTGTCCTTGGATAAACTGCTGTGTGGGTCACAGCAACCATGGTTATTTCACTCTATTTCTGATCTCTGCTGTATTGGGATGTTTGCATGCTTCAATAGTAAGTGTCTTTTACTTATGCATGGTATTGAACAAAAGAGTCAGCAGACACATCTGAAAGTTAAATACATTTGATAACTCTACTTAATTAACAGGTGCTATCGATATGCGTGTACCATGCTATCAACCGTGTGTGGTATGTGCACAATGGCACAGGTCGGGAGCCCATGGTCTATCTCACACTCACCACGCTCCTGCTGACACTGCTGGCAGTCGGCATGGCGGTGGGAGTTGTGCTGGCAGTGGGCACACTGCTGTATCTACAGGTAAATTTATGGATAGAATATGTTGGTCGTGTTGATTGCGAAAAAGAACAGAGTGGAACGATCAGTTTTTGTATTATTTAAAAATAACTATTTTTCAAGATTCGGGGAATCCTCCGGAACCGGACTACTATCGAAGACTGGATAATGGAGAAGGCGACGAACCGTCGCGAGGAGCAAGGGCTATCGGAGTTCGTGTTCCCCTACGACCTGGGCTGGCGATGTAATCTGCGCTTCCTAGTCAACAGCCATCGCTACGACGGCCTGCACTGGCCGCTGCGCCTCGGCTGCGGACAGTACGACCTCACCGTAAGCAACTTACAACTACAGTAACAACCTTAGTGTTGTCGCGGAAAGTTGTCATAGTGCGCAATATCGAATGTCCGGGACTGGACTTTCAGAATGTTTTCTTGCAATATTTATGAAGAATAGTATAAATTGTTATTGTGTGTGTTTAGATGGAGCAGATCGCGCAGAAGGAGGAGAAGCGCCTGCGGTCGCGGCTGTACGTGGCGCAGGAGCGCTACGACGGGCAGTGGTTGCCGCTGCGCCGGCCGCGCGCCGCGCTCGCCGCCCCCTGCAGCGCGGAGCCCCGCCTGCCCCTCAGCCCAGGCGACCTCGTGCGCGCCACGCGGCAGCGCAGGTACACTCAGCAATCATTTAGTGCTTATGTTGCTCCGATAAGTTTTTGACATAAGTATGTCTTGATTGTAATTTCGCCAAGATAAATGGGTACGAAATTGACATCCTCCACTATACCTGGAGACACGCTTTCTGACATAATATCAAAAATAACCATTTTTATTACAATTGCAGGCACTGGCTGTTCGGCGAACTGGTGGTTAGCGAGGAACGGGGCCCGCGCGGCTGGTTCCCCCGCGCGGCGGCTGTGCCCGCGGCCGCGCACCCCCCCGAGCACGAGCACGCCAAGCTCAAGCCCGACTAGCGCCTGCACCGCGACTGCCGGGACAGGCTCCTTTCAGGTTTTATAGTCTGATGTTGAAATATTTTTTATATTCCTATTTTATATTGACACGTAGAAGTCAGTGCAAGTTGTCTGTTTTGATAAAATGACATTGTTTTAGTTTTTAAAAAGTGTGAGAACTTTTTAAGTTCGGTTGTAAATTACAAGTATGTAGGGTTATTTTTAATCTATGAAACATTTGTATACAAGCACGTTTATAATAGAAATTTTCACAAGTGTAGTGTAGCAAGTAGATGAAATTTTCATATTTATTTATTTTATACGGTAAAGAAATTTTAACAGTAAAATTTAAATAAACTACTGTTAAACATTATTTATTTAAAAAACTATGAAATAATATACTGTATACTGTATAATAATATACTGCAGAGGTGTGTCATGTAACACTTGTATATCATGAATAGTTCTGTCATCAAATATTTTAATTTATGTTAGTGCAATAGTTTTTATTAAGGATAAAGTTATTTTCTATATAAAAGCTTCCGAAATGTTTATAAATTTACCAAGATATTTTGTATTCCAGCGAACATGATGTCTAACAAAACTAATATTTGTGTTCTTAGGTGTGCCAAAATCTTGCACTTTTGACAACTGTATTAAAAACCCCTTCAAATTAAATAAGCAATTTTATAATTGCTGTTTTAATTTTTTTACAAGTAACAAATGATTTATAATTATATTTTTCAGTATGTCGCAATTTTGAACCCACTATAATAATTTTAATTTAATAATAAAAATCTCTTGCCCAATAATGACACTCACTTTTGTAAATACAGTTTTCCTTGATAATTATATTTATACATCATTACTGTGCTTAGTGAATATAAGGCTGTTAAAGGGTTAGTTACTAATATTATAAATGTTTAGACGGACTATGGTAGCACGTCACTCTGAGATGGCTGAATGAATCTGGCTACTTACAAAGTTTTTTTTTATTTTCGCGCGAGCGAGTTCGCGGATAAAATCCAGTAGCTAATGTCCAAACACATATGTTTCTGAATTTATTAATTTATGGTGCTTTTTTGGTGTTTGATTTTGTTAAATATAAATGGAAAATATTAGGTTATGTAGTAATGAATAAGGTTTATGTAAATACATCCACAAGACCTAATTATTGATAATGGAACATTTTTCTGTAGTCATGTTTAATTTAAAAGACATTTAAGTGTAACAGTGTAAATAAAATTTGATATATTGATTTGTTTTCGTTCAAATCCTCAATAACATAAAATCGGTAAATAAGTAACACACCATTTTATTGTAAAATGTTTATTAATGTGCAATAAAAATAAATTATTCATAACGATAGTGTTACTTTAATACAAAGGCATTGTCTTAAGTAAATATTAAAAAGAAATGTAAAAGAATTCCGTTTTATTTCTAAGTCAATAAGACGAATAATATTATCACGTTTTTTTCGTAAATTAATAAATGCCGAATTATATGAAACAATCACACGTTATCTAGTTACAAACTTTGCATTTCACTCCGGGGAAATTATGTTTCAAAAGTTTGTACTGTTAATATTACGAAAGTACGCGTACAGTCGAAGCTCACTTTAATTTTCTTAAATCTAATTAATTTAATCAATATCATTTGTCAAAATTTAAAACAATTAAAAAAAACGGCATAACCTAAATTCAAAATGACATCTGTCTCTTCCTCGAAAGTGAAGTTTAACTACGTTCCGTTTTGCCGTACAAAAGTTTGGATTTTGTAAACAAGTTCACGTAGGTTTTCTTTTATCTGCTCCTACATTGTCTTGGAATGCAATTAAAATTAGTGTATTATTTGTTTGGGCTGCAATTATTTTGTCTTGCGTTTATATAAATGCGGGGTTTAATATTCATTTTCCTCGTCGAGCTCTCCTTCGGTGGAGTCAACGCCCACCTCCTCATAGTCCTTCTCTAGCGCGGCGAGATCCTCGCGCGCCTCCGAGAATTCGCCTTCCTCCATGCCCTCGCCCACGTACCAGTGCACGAACGCCCGTTTCGCGTACATCAGATCGAACTTGTGATCGAGTCTGGAAAGTGCAAAATTTAATATAGTGGAACAGTAAATTTAGGAGATTTCTTTCAAAGTATTGTCTAGTCGTTATTCATTCTTTGAAGTTATGTACGGGTTTCTAAGAAAGATCAAGATGCAATAAGTTGTAATCAGTAGAAGCTTTTCTTACCTGGCCCAGGCCTCCGCGATGGCTGTGGTGTTAGACAGCATGCAGACGGCGCGCTGCACCTTTGCCAGGTCACCGCCCGGCACCACCGTCGGCGGCTGGTAATTGATACCCACCTGAAGACAGACAGTATTAATAGCGAAACAATATTTGTAATCAGGCAATAATTGTGAGTAAACTGCATTAAACGTAATACTCTACCTTGAACCCGGTAGGACACCAATCGACGAACTGAATAGTCCTCTTGGTTTTTATGGTGGCGATAGCTGCGTTGACGTCCTTGGGCACCACGTCTCCTCTACACAATGATAACAGTTTAAAGACTAATAAATTTGGCACTCGGTCAATAAAGTGATATAATGTTCTACACTTGGTATTTTTTATTTCAATTAACATTTAAATAGCAGCAGTCAGTGTTACCTGTACAACATGCAGCACGCCATGTACTTGCCGTGGCGCGGGTCACATTTTACCATCTGTAATTAAAAAAATATTCTATGATAATACATTTAGTTTTAGCCATTATTTATAGTGGCAACAGCATAAAACAAACAGTATTTTCTGATACTTCGCATCAAAGCTCCTTGTCATCGAGCTCATCATTTTTAGCAAGTACATCGTCTTTCGTTATGTATCTGGAAGTATCAGTGGACCTGGTTCGCGGGCTCGAAGCAGGCGTTGGTGATCTCTGCGACGGTGAGCTGCTCGTGGTAGGCCTTCTCCGCAGAGATGACGGGCGCGTAGGTTGCCAGGGGGAAGTGGATGCGCGGATAGGGCACCAAGTTGGTTTGGAACTCCGTCAGGTCCACGTTCAGGGCGCCGTCGAAGCGCAACGAGGCGGTGATCGATGACACTATCTGCAATACCAGAAGACTAAATGAGTATTATCCCTTTTGTGACCTTACATTTAATTTTTAATCTCGATGTAAATTGTTACCCTTAAATCAAGCCATTAAAAAAGTGAACAACTGACTGCGACAGGCACTGAAGAGTAGCTTAGTGGTAATTAAAATTATAGATTATTCATTCAAAATATACACTCGCTAAGCCGAACCTGACTGGGGGCAAAAATGTTTATAATCAGATTAATACAATCACGATTATAATGATTTTCTTTGCCAGAAAACTTCTTTTAATGTTTGATGAATGTGTTGCAACTATCAACTATAGTTAGTGTATACAGGTGCAGTGGGGCTCGGAGGCAGGCTACCTGTCCGATGAGCCGGTTGAGGTTGGTGTATGTAGGGCGCTCGATGTCGAGGTTGCGCCGGCAGATGTCGTAGATGGCCTCGTTGTCCACCATGAAGGCGCAGTCCGAGTGCTCCAACGTGGTGTGCGTCGTCAGGATCGAGTTGTACGGCTCCACCACAGCCGTCGACACCTGGTGTACGTTACATCATGAATGTTCAACAAATTATTTAAGAAAAAAGAAGTTTTATTACAATAACTCAATCTTATAGTCTATTAAACTAGACTTTGATTTTGTCCAATATTAAAGAGTTTGACTATTTGGTCTGTAGAATTACCTGAGGTGCTGGGTAGATGGAGAATTCAAGCTTAGACTTCTTGCCGTAGTCTACAGACAATCTCTCCATGAGCAGCGAAGTGAAGCCCGAACCGGTGCCGCCACCGAACGAGTGAAACACGAGGAAACCCTGGTAGCACGATATACTATGTTATACATTGTGACCAGATTTGCATAGTTTGAATGGCCGTTATAAGAAATACATTTTTTTCTAAGGGTTGTTTGTCCATGTATGTATGCTCTCATTACTGAGTTGTTTACTGAGCGGAAATAGAGACGTGAATTATCTGATAGTACGCTAAGAAAAGTTTCACTTGACTAGGTTAGTGGAAGTCAACCATTTATTGCTGTTTATTCAACGAAAGTGTCTGAACGTTTTATTATGCAAATCGATATTTTCAGACCGTGAAATATCCGTTTGTTTCTCTAATGTGGATAATTTATTGGCTTCCTTTCATTTTAGAAAAATAACAGTTTTAACTGTTTCAATATAAAGCATTTAAAAACATTAATTTCATACAAAACGTACCAAAATAAAAAAAAAGGTTAGGAGAGATAAACAATCTTACGCTAAATAATGAAATCCAATAATTATGTATATTGAATAACATCAAGAAACTACTGTGATCATGTTATTTTCGATTAACGGCCTCGCGCCGTCCGGTAGCGCAGACTGAACTGAACTGAACTGAACTTGACCGATTCGTTACGAAGACCTTAAACTTCAGACGTAATTTAAACGCATTGTTGACTTCGATCGCAGTTATTACAAAAATATTAATACGTGATCCTACTGGACTTTCACGAGGTTCAGGGTGTGTGAGGATGATGTACCTGGAGGCCGGTGCACTGGTCGGCGAGCTTCCGGATGCGGTCGAGGACGACGTCGACGATCTCCTTGCCGATGGTGTAGTGTCCGCGGGCATAGTTGTTCGCCGCGTCCTCCTTGCCCGTGATCAGCTGCTCCGGGTGGAACAGCTGCCGGTACGTGCCCGTGCGCACCTCGTCTAATGAACATACACGTGGTAAAGTACTTGGGACGGCCAAGTGGGCGACGCCCGGTTGACCCACCAGGTATCGCTGCGTACACGAGGTACAAAAAGACCTGAGAGAGCTGCAAGTCCAGGACTGGGTCAATCGGGCGCGGGAACGAGTCATTTGGGGATTTTTATTGTCGGAAGCCAAGACAGACTTCGGGTCGCTGCGCCACTATAGTTACTTTTTTTTGTAAAGTAATAATTCTAGTTTGTTGCTGTTACACTGGTATTTATGGTTATGAATGTCATGTTCTACATCTATACCTAATTTTATCAAGATAAACAATTTCCATAAACTATTGCATTTATTA
Source organism: Papilio gigon (assembly GCA_027563995.1). Lineage (NCBI taxonomy): Eukaryota > Metazoa > Arthropoda > Insecta > Lepidoptera > Papilionidae > Papilio > Papilio gigon. The sequence goes on from JAODUI010000031.1 coordinate 411,404, forward strand.
TATTAGCAAAATATGCTTAATCCTTTGACGATTACACAAATTGGCATCTAGCTAAAATGTAAAAAAGGATTTAACAATAACTCTTTAAACTTTAATTGCAATTAAAACATGTTACTAGTCATCCTGTTTACAATGTTAACAAATGCGCCTTGCAGACACTGTGAAAGGATACAATTATGTCGCGCCGGCGACAGGGGCCGTGCCTGTCGGCCACTTTCGCTAATGAAGCGCCATCTGTTTTTTCACTGACAAATGACAACACTCCCTTTGACAATTGCTATTAAAATCTTACGCATGCTGTGATTGCTTGAATGCAATTAAATGTTTTGTTATAAAAAAATACACTTACAGCGATTTTTTATTTCTGGCAACAGGATGCGACGAGAACAGTACGTTTCTAAGAAAACTTAACGCCCCTGTACACATTTGAAATTATTAAAGCTTTCCCCTGTGATGACAAGAGTACCGAATAAGAGGATGTCAGCACGCCGGAAATACTAATCGATGTAATGAGAACCGTGCGATCTGATTATGTCTCTATTTCATAATAAAAACTGAAGCATATTAAGTTGCTTTTAATTAGAGCGAACTTAGAATGTGACAGCGACGGTATATCGTGGCGGGACGTGACGTCACGCCTCAACAACTTGCTGGCCATGCTCCAGTGGGTCAGTAGCCAGTACTAACTTCACAACTATTTCCTTAATAACAGTTTCCCATAGAAGTATAACATCTCTCTATTAGTCAAAGATTAGTGAAAGGAAGATTCAATGAATGTCGTTTTCTTTATGCAGAAAAGAAGCGCCCTATGAACATTTGCAACAGTACAAAAAAATCGTAAGTTATCGTTACTCCGTCTAATTTATTAGTATTCTTCGTATCGTATTGAGCCAAGTTTCGGGGCCGTGTTCGCTCGGGGATCGATCCCGGCCAGTCTGCTGTCTGCCCGCATTGCTGATGTACAAATTGAATAAATAACAACCGCAAAAAACTGCCCCTTGATGTACGAGCTCGCTGATAAATCAGTTAAACTTTGTGTTATTCACTTTATGTAAACGTGTATGCTTAAACGATCTACATGAGTCTTAAAAGTTGTATTATTTCTGTTGCACTGGATTCCAGTCTTCCAAGATTTGTTCGCTAACGATGTTATAAAAAATATTATAGTATCACTTTCCTAGTTTAGTATGTTTGGAAACAAATTAAACTGAAACTTGTTAAGTAGGCACTTACGCACCTACAACAGTGGGTTCAAGGTCGACGAAGACAGCACGCGGCACGTGCTTGCCGGCACCGGTCTCGCTGAAGAAGGTGTTGAAAGAGTCATCGCCGCCGCCCAGAGTCTTGTCAGTGGGCATCTGGCCATCGGGCTGGATACCATGTTCCAGGCAGTACAGCTCCCAGCAGGCGTTTCCGATCTGCACGCCGGCTTGCCCGATGTGAACTGAGATGCATTCCCTCTGCGAATAGTATGTTAGATTAGTGCGCTTTTAGAAGTTGACACTCAGGACGAACAGAGAAGGAAAGAAGTAACTACTTTCTTACAGACTATTATTTAATTTATTTAATCTATTCAGTCCAATACTATTGTTTTAAATAACAATAAATTAAAACACATTGGTACGGTAGTATATAATAACGTTCCATTAGTAACACAATAAGTTATTTATTGCCTGAAAACTGAGGAACAATGACACGGTTATCGTGTAATCCATCGCTTTGTTGACATTGTTCGCAGCATGACTGGCAAGAATGACATTAATGTTAAAATGTTCAAAAAGACTAATTTCAGTATTGCGTTATTCAGGTAGATATTTATTATTTTATGTTAAGTTTATTTCATTATGTTTTGAAGATGATTTATTAAATACGGTTTAGGCGTGTTTCACCACAGGGGGAAATATGTTTATTAATGTAAATTTAATTGCTTAAGAAATTATAATGTTAAATATTTATTTTGACATTTGCGATGTTACTTATTTTCAGGTTCTAATATCAATATTTTTTATGTTTTTATTTCTTTAATTGGATTGTTATTCATTTTAAATACAGTAGCCTAATTTATTAATAACATTTAACATCGGAAGTGATATTGATCTTATAAGTAGATTATAAGTATTGTGGCAACTTCTGTCATCCTGACATCCGTCGAGTCTACGCAGTGGAGAGACGCCTCAAGTTATTACTACAAGTATTTAATTAAGTACCAGAGATCAAGTTTTTAATAGAGGTTGTATGTGGGTGTCACCAGACAGCGCTGGACACGTAACAAGTAACGTTAAATCATTGCATTTGGAAATATTGTAACAAAACTCTAGGGACAAGTTGCAAAAACGACATGGAAGATAATTTTGTATTAGTAGAACTTTTTTGATCATACGTCATAAGGAGATCTATTTTTTGGGAAATTGAAATGTCTTTGCAATGGAAATACCAATCATCTTCATGGAATTACAAACAATTTATGCCTTTGCTGCACAAAAATATTCAGCCTTCGACGGTACCCCCTCTCACTAGGGCTGTGTTGCGTGTTTTATATTTGTATTGGTACATTTATAAAAGTATATCTTCAATATAAAAAATGGTTTTCTGCTGTTTACTTGTAAACAATTATTTTATCAGAGCCGTCGTTTAAATTCTAGAGTTCGAAAAATTGTCAAAAAATTTACAGTTAACTAGAATAAATTTAATTCCAAACTACACATTCGCAAATGGAGGTAAATGTTGCATCGTTAGATGATGTGGGCGGTTGTTGCTCGATACACGAATTTTAGATCTATTTAACTCCCACTGCGGTCGTCCACTAATCTTCTTTAACGCTCTAATTCGATTTTAATAGTTCTATACTAGGATTACTATAAATTTGTCTCTCGTTAAACAATTTAGTCTTACAGTTATTACCGGCGTGGGAGCTCACAACAAAATTATACTGATTGTTTTAACTGGTAACATTTTATAGTCCTAAAATGGCAATTAGTTGCTCACATACCTTAATGAGAAGCAGTAAAATTAATCCAACCATTTTAGGAATAGAAATCAATGTTTTTGTTTGAACTAACAATGAAGCAAAATTAGGTAATCTGTACTTTTTTCTTACATTTCAAACCTGGCTGAATGAGTTATTGGCCTTTGTCTAAAAAAAAGGAATTACGGTTGCGCGCTAATAACAACTTTATATTTTTTTGTCAAGTTGCCTTTTTAAACTTTTTTTTGTATAAATCAATACTTCAGGGTAAATTAGTAGGCTTTATTCACCCTAATGTATGTAAGTTGATTGATGGTTGGTTATGTTCAGAAAAGCGGTACCAAGCGGTGCCGACCTTTTTATCTATCTTCGTGCTACAATGAAATAAACTGGCTGTCTCATTAGAAAACTATTAATTCTGATATAGATACTTCTGTTCTACTGTGTGTTTGCAATTTCGTTTAATTTTTTTTATAAGAGATTTCTGTTGCAACATTACTGACAAAAAATTTGTATATCTAATCAAAAAGGACTTTAAATAAGGGAAATAAACGAAAAAAAATTAACGACATTTAGAAAAGTTATTAAAAAAACAAAAGAAAACATACAAATATTTTTTATTCTCATTTTTATGTAAATAAATCTACATTTGGAAAAGCTTAAAAAAGTTCAAAGCTGGTCTTTATAATTTACTGCTTGATTTGAAAGCTCCCAGTAAGCTGCGATTAATGTTAATGACGTAGTCAACCGGAGCTTTCAAAAGCTCAAAGAGACCTTAGTAGGAATTTCCGTTGGGGAAGTTTTTGTCAACGAGGGTGTAATATTACAGGATTCGCGAAATTACGTAGGAAGTACGACTCTTCCTTTGGAATTATGAAAGGGTGTAGCAAGTTCTTTGTAGGGGAGCTTTTTAAGCTTCCTAGTGTTCATGTTTTGGCTTTGTTATTATAGATTTAAGAATCCTTTGGTTCAGTAGGCGGTTTCATTTGGTTTTTTAGATAAAAATAAACATAAATATCTAATGTTAGATTCGTTTTGCCATGTTCGTAAGTTGGATGCACTACTGTAGCATTAACGTAATGTAATGTAAAAAAAATATAATGAGATCGCGCTAGCTATTACAGAACAGTAATAATATTATGAGCAGGGCAATCTGTGAAGTTGATTGTTACATGATTACAGGTAACAGCTATGTGCCGCGCGGGTCACTGACCTCGTGCGTTTGGCGCCAAACAAAAAACTGAAAGACAAGATGGCGTCGAATGGAATATGTAGACAATTAGTTTCAGACGGACTGATTTATTCGTACTTTGTTAATTCCTATTGTCACACTTGCTTTTAGAATTTCATCTGTTTGTTTGCAAACTAAGAAGTAGGAATTTTCTACGTTTCGATGTCAATGTATGCCATACCGATAACTTTCGAAAAAAATTGTAAAACTTACAAAGCATGCACAAAAATGAGTACCGAATAAACCGTCTGCATTGTCTGACCGCAATAGGAATTTTGAATTCATGCACTTGAAGATTTGCGCAGTGCGCTATCCCCACTCTCCCTATCTTGTTTCAAATCTACCACTACGCCCGCAGCAACGAATGTTTAAGCCTTTGGCTTATAGCCAACACTGCTTCACCCCACAATTAGCAGTAGCTTCACAATTACTTCGCGACAACAATTAATATTTTACTATCTTAGATTGTACGAATATTAATTCTGAAATAATATCCAGCATTGATGAAGAGTATAAAATACGTTTTATTTTTCTTTTAAGACCCAACAGCGCTGTCTCATCGCCAGCCAGCGTTTTATGATGTAAATGAAATGAGTATTTGTACACGATACGTCTGTATTCCAGGGAGGACGAGGAGTGCCTGGGGAGGTCGTGGTGACGTCACCCGGCGCGCCTGCACGTGACTCAACCAGCTGAGTCTACATACGGTCAAAGGTATTTACTGTGTCGGAGACATTCGATACGCCAATTGGATACGTATTGAAAAAAGCCAATTATTTTTATTAATACATTGTATTTTTGTGCGAGTGAAATATTTACGTTGGTTACTTATCCAACGTTGTTTTTATTTTTCCGTGTATCCTTCAATTTGGTGCGTGGTCTAAGCTTTCAAGACAAAAGTGCAAATGTAGTTACGTACGTAGTTTATCCTAAATAGCTACACAGCTCGCTACATTTATAAACAGGGGTCAAATGATTTACTTTAACGGACGCGTTCAGAGTATTCGGATGGATTAGTTGTTTTGCTTGGTGCGGCCTGCCGGGCACGTTTCTAGAAACTGTGATTCATGCTTTCTGACTGAAACTGATTTATTTAATAAACAAACGCGATGAGTTAATAAAATAAACCAGTCATGATATACACGATGGTATTGAATTAGTTAAAGAATAGAGATAAATATAACGGCTATATGAATTGATTTTCTGAATTATTAATTTAAAAGATATCAGGAACTCTTGTAACGTATGTAGTTTTTTATACGTATTGGACAGATTAAATGTAAAACAAATTATAACATGAAAATAGACAATGAAAATTAAGGAAAATTTTATTACCTAGAAACAGGGCGAGTCAATGCGTGACTTCTGCTTTCGAATTAGCGAAGGTCGGTGTTCGTTGAACCCCGGGGTGGGCTGTCTTTGTAATTAGACTAATGACAACTTTCAAAAAGGTTTTAATTTCATGGCAAATATGGGTTTGGTGGCATGTTTATAATTAAAATTTGTTGTAATTAATTTTATTTTACGGTTTATTTGTTATTAACTGGACATTTTATCATGAAATACTTACGATTTAAAAACTTTTAAGAACACAATAGTAAGGCTAAAAAACACGCATCCGGAGATCGTTTGGTCGGGTAAATTTTCATGGTGTTGTAATAATAACAATACAAAATTACATTTTCGAAATTAGAACTAGTTTGAGTCACTTCATCTAGATATATTAGACATATCGACATATAGATTTTATGTTTATAATGGTTTGATTTTAATCTCGATAAGGAAATGGCTCAAGGATACACTTTTTTCCTCCGCGTTGACCATAAATAGATGCACTTTATTCAAAACAAACACCGCTGTGTACAGTGCGGTGCACTCGGTTGTTCGGAATCTTAATAGCTTCTGCTATGCTGCAATGATTCATGAAGTATGTAGTCCCGCACAAAAGTTTTACATTTAATAAAAAAAAACATATAATTATTTGATGACACAACAAAGGTTGCTATTGCAAAATATTTGTGAGCTTGTGTACAAACTTTATATGTGTATGTTTACTGTGTTATATAAATTATGAATTACCATCAGAGATCAGGCTTAGAAGCTGTGATAGAATTAAAAAAAATAAACAAATAAACCTGATTCTAATGACAATTACAAATAATTAATTAATTAACTTACACCGTCATTTTTTGTAACTAATTCTGTCCTAAACATAGTACGTGATATAGGACTATTTGTTCAAAATTGTTTGTAATTTTTTAGGTCGCCGACACATCTGTATTTCGCTCAGATGTGTGTTGACATTTTCCTAATGATCTCTTGTTATTTTATTGTATAATTGCATTGAAACGCCGTGCGAGCCTACTGCATGCAACGTTTCATAGTTCCCTTTTACTAGTTAGAAAATTAAAGTGGAAATTACTTGGAAAACTTCACATACAACTTAAATTAACTAAGTTGGAGCAGTAGCTATGCTTGATTGGAAAACTTTTATAGTTTGTCTAAACGTTATCTATTTTTCAGTGCGCTTCAGTTTATCAAAGTTCAGTTTCGATTTAGGAGTACTGTTTCCTGTAATATCCTGAATCAGCTTTTTACAGTTTGCCCGCGTGAAGTTGAAACATGAGAATACTCGTAATGTTGTCTACGTCAGATCTCCAAGCTTGTAAAATAAAGGTATTAGTTAAATATAGTTATTGGAGTACATGACACAATCGTACAGCACAGTAAATCTATAAATAAATGACAACAAATAGTATTGTTAACATCCCTCCAGACAATGCGGCGCATGCGTGTGCCTTTTACATGCGAGCGATGGGCGCCCTCTGTCGTGCACGATGACATTATGTCTAGCATTACAATTAATAAATTATCTATTCTTGTGTTTCAATATTAAAAAGTCACGCATCCAGTAAAACGTTTTCTTTAGAATTCACTAAATTATTTATATTCCAACATGTAATCGAAAACATGTCGACCTTCCTGAAGAATACAGTCATATTTCTTAAAGTGCGTTGAAAAACTTAATTTCTTTCGTCAGAAAATATGATATCTGGGCATGGTTTTATCGAGTTTATGTAAGATTGAAACTTAGTACGTATGTCTATGGTTACATTTCAATAAACAACAATGAATATAGACAGTCGGGCGTTGTGAGCGAGGTGGTGACATCTCAACTAGCCTGCTGCCGTATTTAATTGTGGTCAATACAATCTGCGCGAATAAATTGTAAGCGATACATTTGTATTGCAGCAGTTCAAGGCGGCCGCAGCGGCGCATCTGTGTCTGATCGACTTTTGATTGTTTCAATTAATATATTCACTATAAAAGGGGAACTTATTCATTTAAATCCATGTTTCAAACTCTAGTGGCGAATACATCTACACAAAAACCTAACCTTTATAAGTATATAATCAAATTAATTGAAGAGCAAATGATTTTAATAGTTTGTATATGAAAAAAAAAATTACATCGTGTAATTAATAAATCATTTCCTTTCTTTGTTCCTCACCATAACGCATTTGCTTACAATCGCCACAATATATGTCTCCTGACATCCGCTAGATGTCACGGTTTGCATAGTTTGTAAACTTCATATTTAAATCACATTACACTGAAACATAGAACTGTCCAGTACTTGTTTCCAGTTGGAATATATTTGTAAATTCATTTGTCAATACGATTTCCTAACCCCGCCGGCGTTCGCGGGGGACGAACAAAATAAGATATCAACGCAATAAAACCGCAAGCTAACCGCAGCACGGATTGTGTGTTACCTTACGCAACGGGGGCGATTTCTATCAATTAATATGATCTTGTTAAATACTATATTGTTACTTAATTAATAAATAAGACATAACACTATGATTGACCGCAAACCTTATATTTTTAAAACGAATTTAACACGTCGCGTGTTGCGTTCCGATGCTTACAGTTCTAACAGATTCCCGTTTGTACTAACTTAACAAAGCAGTAGGTGCTGTAATGTACGACTGCCGAAGTTTCTAAATCTCTTGCTGGACATATCTAATATTTAGAAATTTTAAGGTTTAAAAATTATTAATAAACATTTGACTATCAATGTCACATTAAATGCTTGACTCTGTGTGTTCAATTAAGTAAATTAAAAAGAAAACGCGTTTTATTATTTCATACATTTTTCTGAAAAAAAAAAATCGGATTTAAAAAGTGCATTGTATTTTAAAATGGAACGCGTCGCGAGCTATTGTTTCGACCGTTAAAACTAGCGACGTTTTTTAGAAGTCTCATTTCTTTAGACATTTTTTGCACGAGCCTATGTTGCATGTATTAAGGGCTGGGGAAGCGAGGGTTGCGATCTAGGATGCCTGTGTACACCCCACTTTAAACACTACGGCACCCTATGCAATTTTATGGACATGACTAGGGAGACTAGAGAACAGAAATCAATAATTAAACATTAATATGTGGTAATTTTATTGCATGCCATATTTTTTAAGGTTTATATCTTCAATATGGGAAGTTATAAGGTCGGAATTAAATATGTTTTTGACATCTTAATTAAAAAAAAGTATTTGAACTTTGGTTTATTTAATTATGATGTAATATATTTTAGATTAGGTAAAATGACACTACGCAAGTTTTAATTAATTTTGTAAGAATTATCTTTAAGCAGAAAATGTTATCCCGCAACTTGCTGGCCTACAATACAATGATAGTAGACTTATTTTTTTTTAAGTTCAAGAAAGATAAGCTTCGGGAGCATGTTGACAGTGTGATACGTAACTTACCATGGTGGCTGGATTGTCTTCCTTGTGAGGAGGAGTGAAGAAGCGGCTTGGCGGGTTCGCTAGGCAACGCACCGGGCCCGACTGTGCGCCCGCCGGCCTGACGCCCGCTTTTATAGCCACCACTGATTATTCAGGTTCATCTCAGCGATATAGCTCGCCAAAATATAGATAAAACTATTAGTTTTTTTAATGGAATTGAATGTGTTGAATTTGTTTGTTTTGAAAGTTAAACACATGGTCTCACAATGTGAGACCTCATCGTGAACTACATTTAAATCTACTACTGAATTATCAACACTATTATATATTTTGTTTAACTTTACATAAACATGTTTATACAGTAACATTATTATCAAAATAGTAATAGTAAAAATAATTCAGCTTTATTGCGATTAAAAAAAAAAAAAGATTGTACTGGCAAACATTGAGACGAACAAAAAATGTTAGCAATTTGTAAATTCTAAGACTTAATAAGTTTAATGTATGTTGAGTGTTGAATTACGTATCCGATCTCTTTGGTAGCTAGGCGCGAAGTTATTTCATATTATCTTTGTGAGGTTGTATTGTTTACGATCACAAAATAAACGCGACGTCGTTCGTAACGGGCCAGAATAACACCGCTACTATACTGTAAAGTATCCAGAGGAGTCCGCAAGATGGCTCGCCAGTGACTAAACCTTTCATGACTAACTCCAAACTGAACATATCTAAAATTAAATTAATAAGAACAAAAATGTAAATCTTCCAGCAGGAAGGCAGGCAGTAAACATAATAATTCTGTTTCATTTTGGTTTTTCTTGCGTCTTACTTTATTTTCTTTAGTGTCAATATTTTGCAACTTCAGAGACTGAACTGAGATACACGCTAGTAAAATAAGTAAGAAAATATCACAAATATGGACTATTACTTGACAACCTAATTTTAATACTTAAATTACCAATATGTTCGTGATTTCTTTAATTCCCATGTAAAGTTAACTTGACAAGCTTGTATTCAATTTGACATCGAAACGTTTGAAAATTAATTCATAGCATAATTGTAATTAATGTACACATACAAATGAACTTTAGAGGATTGCAGTAACTTATAAAATAGAAGTAATTGAAGCGTGTATTTTAAAAAAGAAAGCAATTTATCGTAACTTCAAGTACGCTCTACTTTTTGGCTTTCGGTTTATTCACGACCACCTTTGTGGCAGTGGTTGATATCGAAGGGATGTAGACATCTGGGGGACCTTGAACCGCGCCGCTTTTTGTTTTGGGACAAATCGATCGTTTTACTCTCTTTGTGTTTATTATTTTACGCGTGTTTTCTTGACTGTGTTTTATAAAATATCAAATTGAATACATCTGAGTTTCTTTAAATCATTCTATGCAATGAAATGCATTTCTTAATTTAAATTCTTCATATTAAAATGTGAAAAAAATGTACTTGTCAAGTAAGTGAAACTCACATCACCGGTGGTTAAAGTGGAATTCCTGCACCCTCAGGGTTATATCCACCCAATGCCATGTACTGTAACTTTGCGTGTTTGTGAACTGACTGACGTGACAAGCTACAACGTATTGCCTCGCAGACCAACTTGCTACAAATTACTGTGCATCATTTCCTTAGCAAGGAAAGTGTTATAAGTCACTGTGTTATTTTGCAATATCGATCCATTATTTGTTTCATCTCTGATACCCGTCTGATTGGATAACAATGGATTATCAGCGATCGCGCCGCAAAACAATTAGAGGCAATTCCTTGCACTTGAGGACCGCGGCCATATGCGGACTGTCGATCGACTTTACTATACTTAATTAGTAGAAAGACCATATGGCTTGTAATGCAAGCGATTATATCTCTTAAGACTGTGCTGTTAGAAGTTATATTTCTGATTGATGTTATTCTATATGATTCATCTAATTACAGTTCGGTTAGGTCGATTGAAATAGTTTTATATTTAGCTCAAACTTACTTACTGCGAGTTTTCAACAAAATGCTGTATTCTATAACGATCTTACTAATATTATTAATGTGAAAGTTTGGATGGATGTCAGTTACCACGTATATCCAAATCGGCTCAACAGATGAAATTTGGTGTAGAGGGTTAAGATGTTCGCTTTTCTCCACGATAACTCCTTGACTAATATATGAAGACCATAATAAGGTAAAGCGCACTTTGCTTCCTTATTTATTGTAACAATTTTTTTTTCTCATTTTCTGTATTAAAAATAGGTTATTTTTTACCTTTCCCACTTCGTTAAAAATATATTAAAAAGCTACGAGGGAGGATGAACTGTTCCTGTCGCAACTTCGCGTTGCCAGGATATTTTTCAATTTTATTCATATCAACTTTGTTTGTTCAAATGTTACTTAAATAGATCATAGCTCATCCAGACATGGGCCCGGCCGGGCGGCGCTAACGAGCCGTGAAATCACATCGCATTGTTTGACTGGTATGCGATGCCGTCTGTAATATGTCGAAGGTATGTAGACAAAAACACCCAAATGCTATCCCGACACGAAGTAGGGGCACGACCGTGCCTCGACTTACGCGAAGGTAACAGCGACATCTATCGTATCTGATTGGTAACTCTCAAAGTCGCGACATAATTACATTTCGCAAGGTAACATATGACGAACTAGCTATTTCAAATATTAAACATGAACATTGCAATAATCTTTATAAAGTGAAGAAATTAATGAAATTAAAAAAGTGGACAGATATTAAAAATAATTTCTACATTGCAGCGCCTGAAGTAGACAAAAAGTTATATATTACAGCGTAATGTATGCTATTTATTTTTGGCAGGCACGTGTTCAAAAAAAAAGGTTCAAATAAAATTTATGTATGTATGGTAACAAAAGGATATTGGTAGAGTATAGAATATACATTTTTTTGTTGATAGATAAAAGTCAACACTATTTGATTTACATGTTGAATAAATATTGTGATCGTGGGCCGCACGGACAAAGTATACACAGAAATTAAAAATATCAAAATTTAATAAATTTATTCATTAAAAATACAAATGTTCATGGATTGTGAAATTTTATAACAATTATTGATGGCACTATAAAACTAAGGGTTTTTATCTATTACTGGTGGATTAAAAGAAAAAATGACAAATTATATAAATCAACAGTTTTATTCATTACAATTATATGAATACAAACAAATACGTTTTGTAAATTTGGGCTTAATTTTTTTTTTAAATAACCCTTAATAATAATGAGGTATTTGATACGAACTACAGCTTGTTGTTTTAAACATGTGAGCAGTCAGTGAGCGGTGACTGCAACATCCATTTATTATTTTTATTGATTCGTTGTGTCTGTAACCACACACCTGTTCCCAGACAAAGAGAAAACTAGGAAAAAGGACCTTCCTCTTATAAGTTTCTTGAAGAACATTGTCTAAAGATTGAAAAATATCCTTAAAATACGATATATTCTAACATCCAAGAATTTTTATAACATTCTAATTAGCGATCGCAAAATGCGGTTCTCGATTTTTTTATAATAGAGTCACGACTAGGGGATTGAGCAATTTTTTTTATAATTTTACTAATCAAATTAATTCAAGAAATACATTGGAATGTTTGTAATTGTAAAAACTAAATTAAACTATATTCAGTATTTGGTAAATTTTAAATAATATTTAAAAAATGTAAACTAAATGTAACAGCAAACATTATTGGTTACTGTTAATAATTACCTAATAAATCATTTTAGAAATGTTCAACAACTACAAGAATACGAAACTGTAATTTATCTCCTCTCACGAAACCTTTGTATGCAACTTCAGCAAATGGTTCTCCCAGCGGGCACAAGTCAAACTAAGTCCCGGCGGCTCGCGGGCGCCCCCGGCGGCGGCAGACAAGTGTCGAACTACTTACAGTGTTGTAGCAGTCGTGTGTTCTTCTTGACGTCATTTTCTATGCTTAAGGTTTTACATATTGCGTAACAAAACTAACCGCGGTAACTAAACTTGTCGCACTAAAATGTTTTATAATGGCTCGGCAATTGAATTATTAAAACTTTCGTGAGACATTTCACTATGCTACTTATAAAAACGGCCTCACTCACGTGCACATCGTTGTCGGTAGCGACGGCCGACGGGCCGCGACCGCTTTATGGTACCGATCCCACTCACCCTGAAGATGAGCCCCCGATGGGCTCGAAACTAGTCGGTACCGAGACTGATTTACACGTGAGTTAAGCCGTTTTTATAAGTAGTATAGTGGGCTCGGCAGTGAGACAACAAACATGTCCTCAAGGTAACACGTCAATTTTGCAATATCAATTATCTAAGATAAATCCTTATGTCATAACTCGTCAGCGCCGTCCTGGCGCCCGCTCTCCAGGAAGGTCCGGGAATTGTTGGCGGTGAAGAAGAAGGGCGCCTGGCGCGAGGGGCAGCGGAAGGACTTGAGCAGCACGGGCGGCACGTTGTCCGACTTGTTGCCCACCGGCTCCAGCAGGTTGTTCCACAGCAAGTTCGCAGCTACACAACGCGGGGAACAAAGTTAGAATATGTTGCAACAAGAATGAATAAAACACCGGCATTGTTAGACATTGTAAAATGAATACAGCCATAGCCTATATATGGGTTGTTGCTGCCACCGACCTGTGCGGCGTTGGTAGAATATTTTATAGCTTGTTCCTTCATACAGTCATTAACGGAAATAATCAAATTGTATTCTTATAGCCTGTCCAGAATTATAAATATTTCGTCATATTGCGGCAAAATATAGAACTAATTACGATGCACGTAAAAAGCGACTGGAGCGCCCTCAAGCCAGTACTTTTCTGTTTTAGGCCTACACATCTTTCTAAGTTACCGAGGGCGTGTCCCTTCTGCGAGAAGTGGAAGCAGTCGTGCGTGATGTAGGAGCGGTGTATGACGAGCGGCAGCGGCGCGCGCGGCGCGGGCGGCGCGTTGAACAGCCGCATGAACGGCTGCACCACCACCGTGAAGTCCTCGCGCCGGTCGTAGCGGCCGCTCTCCACCTGAAGTATATCGACATTCACTTTA
>JAODUI010000031.1:425396-457064 GCA_027563995.1 Papilio gigon
CACCGTGAAGTCCTCGCGCCGGTCGTAGCGGCCGCTCTCCACCTGAAGTATATCGACATTCACTTTATACAGATAAAGTTCTATATGCACGCAAATTTATAATAAGGCCCAAAAAGCACTTTAGATATTAGCAGCCACCCAAGAGTAAAAATACAATAAAGATATGGATGATACCACTTGGTACTGAAATCGTCTGAATCGTCGTGTTACTACCCTTAGTACCCTGGTCCTAGCTCTAAGTGCAGAGCTAGCGCGGTCACGTCGATGTCCTTCAAAATGCATACTAACCAGTGCGACTTCAGCCTTCTGGTAGAGGCGCGCCATGTGCACGAGATCGGCCAGCTCGCCGCCGCCGCGGTGGAAGCACGTGCAGAACAGCGAGTGCATCAGCCGGCACATCAGCGGCCGCACCACGCGCACCGACACCGACACATCTGCACACATGTAAGAAATGGACTTAAGAATGTAAATTTTAATCAGAACAATTCTATATTGTTTTTTGTCGTCTCAATATCCAAAATGATAGTATTGAAACACAAATATACGTTGAACCTGTCCTCACCTAGAACCGGTATAAGATTGACGATGGTCCTGGGCAGGTGGTCGTAGAAGTAGTCAAGCGCGCGCGCGAGCTTGCGGGCGTGCGCGGCGGGCGACCAGGCGACGGGTGAGAGACAGGAGGCCGAGCATAAGTCGTTGGCGCCGATGAACACCGTCACCATCTTCCAGTCCCGCTCTATGTCGATGTCGGGAGACGCCCGCATCCGTGCCACCAGGATCTGCAAATTTTGTGACAAGAGCCCGTTTTACCTCAAATTTTAGTAAGTTAAAGGACTGGAGCAAACAAAGCTGTAAGAGTGTCCACTTTTTTTCTTCACTTTGTTTAAAATAATTGTTATTTTCATTTTTACGCCGCTTCACTCAATTTAATTAATGTCATGTTCGTGTCTGCTCTATCCTCTAAAACATTTTAACATATCTTCGTGCTCTGGTCACTGTGCAATCGATGACTCTACTTGCGTCACGAAATGTGCGGCGCTTGGAAAATTTTATTCACGCTTCAAATATTAAGCGTGAGGTCAGATTTAATAAGACATTATATGATACTTGCAATTACCCACTTACAAGTTTACTGCGGCTGAGCCGAGACAATTGCTACTCTACTGTGTCGGTAACAGCGATGACAAGAAACCTATCATTACAGTGAGGAAAGACAAAACACGTTTAGAAGTTCATATCACCTTAACCTCAAACAACAACGAGAATAGATATGAAAACTATTTCGAAATATTCACATGTCTACAATCCTTATAAATCCAATTAGAGAACTCTAAACTACTTGACAGAATTTCATTAAAAAAAATCGCATTTTGATTGCATCATATATTGATTAGCATTCCCTTCGAAGTAAACTCCCCTCAACATCTCCTTTGATCATCGGCTGGCAACGCTCTTCCAAGCAGACATTGTGTTTTTTAAAGATTGAGAAAACAGATGAAGTGGCCACGACGCTACAACATGTTAGTTTACTTTGTAACGTATTTATCTGGTACACGGTGTTTTTGTTGAACTAACTAGTTTAGGTTATGGGACGAGAGAAAGCGTCGTCGAGGATGTGACGTCACGGCTCGAGGGCCGCAGTAAGCGTCGGGGGCCGCGCTCGCTCCCGGACTCGCTTGTGGACCATGTCACTTTCAAAATATATATTACACCACAAACAACAAATATTCTCCGTTTCACATAACTGTTGTCTTAATTCAAACTTATTGAGTATTAGTTGTCGCTCGAGGCAATATCCGGTCGGAACTTGAAAAAAAACTTGAATAGCCTGGGTTTGTTCTTCTAGAATAGTTTCTACAGTTTCTATATCTATGTTCATCTAGTTGCATGAAGCCGTCCTGGAGATACCTTGTACTGCCTTACACCAGTCATCCAAACTTTCATTTCTTACAAACTAGATTGATCAACTCGCACTAACATTGATGGAATGGGACTGTGTCAAATTAACAACCAAACGACGTCATCCCTTACTAAAATGCAGCTATTACAATAATTGTAATTTAATAATAATTGGTATTTAATACAACATGGTTTTTAACAATTATCAATGAGTTAATAATTCGATACGTACTTGTTTAAACTGTAACAATGTAAGTGAAACGTTGCGACCACAGGATTTACACTTTGTAGTTTTTATTTAGTTCGACTGTTGGACGCGCGTAGCAACGTGTGATTAGTTCATTTCAGTATATCAATGTGGAGTTGACTTGCAACGAAGTGACGACGTAACAAATGCATCGCACACTACACAGTACTCTTGAGCAGGACAATTACTTACAGATGGACTCTTTTTTACTTCCTCTCTTTGGATCTCGGTTCTGTCTTGTGTGGCAAATCTTCTCAAGTAAAAATTTAGTCCAGTACAAGTATTCCTTACCTTAGCCTGCTTGTAAGCATCCTCGTCGGAGGCGACAGGGAAGGCGACGTTGAGGCGCGCGTTGCGGGCCAGCCACTCGCCCGTGCCGGTGGCGTAGCCGCGCAGCCCGGGGTTATACTCCTTGAGGATGTTGGGCAGCGTCAGGAACTCGCGCCACGTGCTGTCACCGCCTGCGGAACAGCGTCACAATTACAAGAATAGGTAACATAAATAGGTTGCTAAATTTCCATAGTGGTTTGATTTTGAACAATAAGCGAATCGTATGATAAGAAGAAATAATTAGAATACAGTCTTTGAAATAATTGAACAGTGGTTAAAATTGATTTATAGGTTTCTAAAGTGTTATTCTTAGTAATGAAAAGATTTTAAAAAATCGTTACCTGCACACCAGGACACGCCTCTGTATTCGACGATGGCACCAAGCGCAAACTCCTCGAGGGCTCCGCTACCGGCAACTAGAGAGTCCCCGATGGCGGCGACCACATCGATGTCCCCGGGACGCAGGCGGTGCACGGAGCGCGGTCGCTGTCGACTTCGCCCCCACGCCAGCGAGCCCGCGCACGGGAACGCCGTGCTGGCCGGGATGGCGCGCTGCCGACGCACGTTCGACTTTCGAGGCAGGTACTGGATCGACTGCCACTACATAGGATACATTCATGGTTAAATTGTAATCAACAATCAGGCAGAATTTTAGAATAATACCCCTTACATACATGAGATACAATTGAGTAGCTTTGATCTTTTCAGACCAGTATTTTGTAATTCGTAATATCTATGGCAAGTATTGTTATAGGAACTTTAGTATACTCAGCGACATAATGCTTAACGCTGCTTATAGCTGCATAACGCTTAGTACTCTACAATGTAAGGTTTTCTGTACCATCAGTCACATTAAGCTTCGACTCACGTGTGTACAGTGCAACACAAAACACATTTGTACCGACCATTACCTCAAACACTTACTACCCAAAACGACTATTGTAAGCCACGTCTGCACAATAATACGTTCGACGTTGTATGAAGGCGTGAACACAATGCCCAGTTCCTTGTTTGTTTACAACGCTCTTAAACAACTAATAAAAGCTTCACGAGTTGAATGTTGTAAGTTTGTGATCAAAGTTCAGAACAATTGAAGTTGTCAACCTACTTTCAGTAAAGGCGAATGTAACCTCAAATAAAATATACCTTTATTATTATATATTAGTTTTTAAAAGTTAAAGTAAAACTGACGAATCGTACTATTTCTCGACATCCAGAAAGTTATCAAACGCAATTGAATTATTAAGAACTAAGAAAATTGTTTTTTAAACAATTAAAAAATAACGATGTATGTTTACAATTAAACATTAGTCAACAACTTTACATGCGATATTTAAATGCAGACAATCGTCTCCATCTAGGACAACTCGCTCCAAACGCGAGCCGCGTACGCTTGCAAAGAAAATGGCACACGACCGACTGAGGAGCACTAGCGGCCAACTAGACCTTGTCAATGTGCTACGTTTTTGGTTGCTTTGTACACTTGACACGCAACTAAACGTGATCAAACACGCAGGCTGGGCTCGATAACTCACAGATATATTGTAAGTCCTGCCATGACTTCTAGAGTGCAAATGCAAATATATTAATATACTAATTAATTTTGATGAAGATATAACTCTGTGCGTACATTGCACTGGTGTCTAACGTAAACGATTTTATCTCTGTGTACTCAGAGAAAACCATTAAAGATATCAAATGCTACTGTGGTTAAAAAGATGTGTTTACCTTGCAATGCTGTAATAAAAGGAAGATATATACAAACATGTTTGTTAATTCTAAACACATCTGTATTGCCTAATTACTTACGAATAAGCGCTCTATTGCCCAATGTCATCAGCATACGTAAAAAGGACGTTGAGTTCACTTTGTAATTCTATCACGATAGCACTCTAACGCCATCTACAATGAAAGGAGCCTATTGTCAAGCGCGTTACGTCAATTCTCCGCCACTTAAATTGGTGATGAGAAAACTTAATCGTTGATGTATCTTTCACATACATCGCTGCATTGCTGCATATACAATGAAAATGTTGTGTACATAATGTTCAGTCATACTTTATAGTACGATATGAGAAGGTAACAGATTTTCTGGCTAAAGATATGAACAAAAAACTAGGGTTCGTAAGATAAGAACGTTCGTCGGTTAAGAAATAAATGAGACAATGAGTTAATAGCCAACTTTAAAGACAATGAACTATTGAATTTAAACAATAATCGCTCCATCGGGAAAATATCGCGGGAATAAGACTTTGCCAATTTTTTATATCAGAACCGTGGTTGTGGGTAATTGGTAATTTAATGCGTACTTGAATAAGACAATTATTTTTATTAAGAAGTTAATAAAACATTTTTAACTATAAATATAATACATGTATGAATAATAACATAAGTAGTTGCGAGTGTTTTAAACTGGAAAGTAGGTTGAAACTTAGATCTCACTGTGCAAAAGTTAAATAACATCCAAACATTCATAACTAAATAGATACAGATACATGACTGAATGACCTCCTCGTGATCATAAAAACCTTCTTTGACTGAGGAACTTACAATAGGGAGTGTTTAAAATAACAACACCGTATCAAAGCGTAGCCGTCTCCATTAACGTCACGATACGTCACGTCGGTCGCTGTCATGCGCGTGTTCACGTCCCACATGAACCGACAAGACAGGTTTCCGGTCAACCGCAGCCTGTCATCGAATCATTCATTAAAAGTCTGTCACTTTTGAATGACAACAAAAAATAACCTTAAAAATAAACGTTGTCATGCAAAATCTCCATGAATGTGTCAAATTATTATTCTATTTGTTATAGTTATAATTAAACGGCAGTAGCTTAGTAGTTTCATTTACATGAAACTCATAAACAGTATTTACATAAACAGCCAAGCTTTCTAATTAATTTTATTATTAACTATAAAATGATTTCTAGTAGAGTTAATTATTGACTCCATTAATTGGATAAAATGTAACATCGGAATAAACGTTCGTTTTTTTTATTCAATTGCTAATTTAAAGACGACTTCGAATTGTAGAAATGAAACACGTGACGTGTAACAAAGCAAGTTCCTGACGCCATCTATCTATTTTGTGTCCTAACTTTATAAAATAAACTAAGAATAAAATCCCACGAGCTGAGAGTTCAATGACTTCTAAGTAATCGATCGCGGTAACTTTTTTAAAACATGTTGTGACGTGGTCGAGTTAAACTTTTATATAACTGGTATTAACAGACAGAAGGCGATAAAGTTTATACAATTTATACGAATTTAAAATCCGTTCCGTAAGATTTACCCGAAAACATTTTCGACACGAGTGTTGGATAACGTATTATTTTAAATTTAAAACGGTGAATAATTATGATTATTATAAATTTTAGTTCACTGATTTGGAGCTTGTATAGTACTGACTGCAGGTGATTATGTAATGCCATTAAGAATAAAAAATAACATATAAACAGCCTAGTGGTTGTGTAATTCAATCAAAAAATTGCAAATCTTAAGATTGTCGTGACGTCTAAAGTTTTTAAGTAGATGTGTCTTTCTGCTTACCCTTTTTGTGAGAAAAAATGTGTTCCGGGATTGTCTATGTGCACAGTGTAGAAACATCAAATGAGGCAAAACAAATGAAGCGATGATGCTAATAATTTTTTCCTATCGATTTTATTATAAAATACATTTTGATGAGATTGAGTAAGTCAAGTCTAGCTGTCTAGTGAAGAAATACTGAAATGATGTTGAATAACTTAAAACTTAATAGTTGAGGCGCAACACATTTCGGCATTTAGTGTCGCAATACGCGAAATAAGTTATGGTGAATAATGAAATATGAACGCGTTACTGCCCGCCGCGTAACATCTGATCTGCTGACCTTTGAGAGGATTGAGACAATGATCTGATGCACTCTCACACATTCTAATACCGCAATGTTTTCAACTAAACACTAGTTAGCGTGTGGTTTTATTTTAGTAGAAAGGGCAAACTAACTTTAACTGAGTACGTCGATGCCAATTTAGTGAGCGAACAGAAAACAAGGGAACCAAGTATGAAGGATTAACGGATTCTTAGATGAATCTTGTTAAAAAATTGTATTTCTTTTATCCACTACCCTATTTTCCTTTTCCTTCTCTTTTTCTGTCGCGCCATTGCTACGAAACTACGTGTCTTACGTAGTAAACGACCTGAAGTCACCAATCTATGATATACGCGAATTCAAGCAAGCAATCATATAATTCTATAAACCGGATATTCAAGATATTTTTGAGATGTAACTATAAACACTCAGGCATAACCATCGAATAGATACAGTTTAGACGTCGTTAATAATTACGAAATCCGTGTATTCCGTGAGAAAGGGACACGATGTATTGATGTGTTGCGTAACGGCCAGCTTGTGTCCGGTCATTGGGCCGGCGAAAACATGCTGTCCACAGCCGCGAGTACGCTGGAGGAATGCGTCTCCCTTTATACACTGATCGGTGGTGTACAGTTCGACGACAAGGACTAAGATTTGCCTTTTGATACGCGCACTAATCATCCGAGACGCAGGATTACTCCACTACACGTGTATCTTCTGTGTGGTCGAGGTATTTTAGCAGTCCAGCGGGCGTGCGAACAGTAGTCAATACAGCTACGAATTCTACAACTAAAGTGTTACTTATATCTCTCAAGAACATAACAGAAGTCCACACGGCGTAAGACAAACTTTAACTTCTTTTATCCGACGTCTATAAGTACTTAAGTACTCCAATTAAAAGGACAATGACCTCACTTGTTTACTTAATTGCGTAAAAGGTTTTAAAATCAGGCTGTGTGCGGTTTATGAGAAACCCCGATCGGACTGCTTATGTCATTAATTAGTTAACATTAAGTCTGTTACACATTCAGTTTTAACTGGACAGTTAATGTTGTACATCGGAAGGCAGAACTGAAAACCGTACAATTAAAGTGACAGTTAAAAATCTTGCATTAAATTCGGGATGATTTACAAGTCACATGCAAACATGTACTTTACAGTGGGCGACGTGTGCCTGATATGATGATGATGAAGAACCTTCTCCTGTTCGGATTAACTAAAAACTAAACAAATGTTACAACGTAACAAAATTAAACGAAGTGTGAACGTGGCCGTGATACTTGTATGAAAAAATTAGGCCTACAATGAAATTTCACCCGCCGCTGTGTTACATATAATTATGATCTATTGAAATTGCTAACTTGTATCAGAGATACGCTCACATTTCGGTTGGAGGAGAAGCTTTCGTAAGACACACGCGTTGTTTTTTTATACTGTACATAGGTTAATTGAACACGCTAAGTGTTAGGAGTATATGAAGTCACGACATGATATTGCTAGCTTAACTCGTTCACTGCGAAACGAGGTCTAAATGATCCCTAATGCAACTTCCCTGTGGTGAGACAAGGAGACACGTGTACTTCTCTGTTGTGCGAAGGGCATAACTTTGTTAAAGGAGGTGGGGAGTAGTGGACCTCGTGACGTCCTAAAATGTACTCAAAGAGCGGGTCGATAACACCTCGTTCAGCAGGGACGGAAAGTACGCAAAACTTGGTGCCGCAGCTAATGTATTAAGTGATATTGTTTAAGTATGACATACATTTGGAAATTTTAAAAGAATTTTATTTATTTAGCTGCATGTTACCGGGATATTTCAATATTTTCGATTTGTATTTATAAGTTTAGTAAGAAATGACACATTGTGTTTTGTTCATAAATCAATATTAAAATGAAGAATTCAAGTAACCAACTTTAACACTCACTTTACTATACTTTTTCATATCAAAATAATTAAGTACGAATAACCATAAACTGACTATCGACCAGGCAGTTTAGCGGCGTCTGGTCGCAGTTGAGATGTAATGATAATGTTACTATCTTTTATTATAACTTCAGTTTATATGGCAACATTATATCTAAGTATACGAAATAAATTATAATGATGTTAAATAATGTTTAAATTGCCATCTGAATGACACTACGTTTATTGAAAAAGAATCAAGCACGCGACGCGAAGGATCGCTTAATTTGAATTTTTTTAGATTATGGAAAGAGGGTGGAAAACCATCTCGACATCAGACTTCAACCCGTGTCGGAGCCAAGCCAAGCCACTCCTCTTTGCCAAAACTGTTTAAAAATTAAAGGGGTTGTATCACCCTGTACGTTTTGATGGCAATAATGTAGTTATTTATATAAACAAATTAAACGTCGTGTAAAATTTAAATCTACCCACACCGTTCCGCAAGAGGTCGGAATAGTCAGACCTATCAGCACTAAATTTAAATGCAAATCACGGCTCTTAAATGTTGAAAACAAACCGCTTATCTCCAAAAATGTTTCCATACTGTTAACCTTAGGGCCGACACTAATACGGAATATTTGCATACATCTGATAAAACTCAGGCCCACAGCACTTGCACAACCGTAAAACATTGCACACGTAAACCCGACTGACTCAAGGGGGTAATGATTTGAGATGTTTAATGGTCTTATTTAAGTTCTTTGGTGATCATTTGTAACCTGAAAGATTGAACCGAATTCGACGGGCGAGTTGTCATACCGTTTTATAGTTTCATTTATTAATATGCAACTTTATACTGTAGCTAGCGATCGTTAGTGAATTTCAGAAAAAAGTCTAGTTAGTCAATTTGATGGCGACAGTACAAGTCCTGTAGTTGGATCAACGCATTGCAGTCCCATGGCCACCGCTGTATCTGGATAAGACTTGCTAGACGGAACTCGATTGTAACAATAACCAAACATTACGAACAGTAATGATGTTACTCGAATAAGAATACAGATGAATAACTATTATTCTAGCATACAACATAACAGATTTATTCGTTAAAAATAAATGAATTATGAAAGACGCTTAAGCAATTAAAGATTACACGCGTAAAATCTTTAATTGCCAAACAAGTTGTGATACTAACTGAACAACTGTATACGTACACAAGAGTAGAAAGTCGAGATGCGAATTGCAACAAAATGATGTATAATCCATCTAATAAAGTCAAGGCTCCTGCCCACCTAATATATACAGTTGGCCAATATTATAACGCGAAACGTTTAGTAGCCAACACTTACCACTGCTGACGAATGTCAGAAATTCATAAAGAAATGACATCTACGGGCTGAATGTCAAAACAGGCGTAAATAAAAACATAAAATATAAAAATTAATTCGTGGAATCGTAGTGATCAATACCATATAATATAATAAGATTTAAGTGTTTGCAATACATTTTGATTACCATTAAAACACCAAACACGAATTTGCAAAACACAGTTTGAAGCCGGAACACTTCAATGATCGTGTTTGCTAACCATTCACGCATATTGTGACAGCTTTACAGATGCACACTTCGATTAGGCCAATAGTATAAAACCGTTGTATATGTATTTATTAATATCTACTTGTAATACATAAATGTCATATACCTAACAGACCCAAAGCATTCCCTGATCTCGGCACAAACAACCGTTTCTTGTTACAGTTTTTTTACCATCGTTCTTTTGTTCATCTCTCAATAAATCCGTTCTGGCTACATGTGGTCACAATGTAACGAACATAGAAACAAAAAAATATTTATATGCCCGCGCAAAAACATTGGCATCCTCATTGAGTATTTACTGACTAGTATCGTATACTGACGTAATTAAAAGATTTTTTTAAAGATGAAAAAAACAAAAAGTGTGACGCACAATAAACGACCATTCTGACGTCTGACGTCTCAGCACGTAATTGTAACACCGATCACAAGAAATGCTAATTGTAGAGAAAACTTAAATGTAATGCTTTACCAGCCTTAAGTCGAAATATTATTAACGACATCCTAACCGTCTAAAAACAAAAGAAAGAAGCGTAGCGAACATTAACCTATAATAATGGCAGGCGGGTAAGAAATTTGTTTAAAAGAGAAGTGTCTTTCAAAAGAATGGATTTCAGCTGGCGGCAGTCGTAAGAATTAATTAACTCGACGATTCTAATAGATTTGAAAAAAAAACCCTTCACGTAATTATGTCTTTGACGAGGAAATATTAGTTCTAACATAATACTATAGGGATATAAGAATATGTTAGCTAAAAGAACTGAATCGAGAGATTCAATTACTTCAATATAAGTAAGAAGCAATGACTCATCCCTGATCTTATTAAAAAATCTTGCTCGACCGCGCGCATTGCTTCACATGTCGGCAACAGACGCGTAGCGTGTACTACAGCCATGCTTTAAAACAATAACTGTAATCTAACAATAACTTCATTAAAGTTAAATACATTATAAAAATTTGGACAGTGTTAGGGTCCGCATCCGGGATCTTCCGAAGCAAGAATGGCCCGCTCGACCGGTATAATACGACCACACAGAAAACAATCATGTAGTAGAAGTAATTACGCGTTTAGTCTGATGAACGTGCGTACCAGAGACCATGTTTAGTCCACTTACTGCGCTTCTTTCTATAACTGCAGTTGTTTATAGGCAGCAATCATTCTATCTATTCTATTCTATTAATCTTCTTCACTTTTTGTCGTGCTTGGTGATGGAGGCATTTTGTTCAGAAAAATTTCCTCACTATTGTCATTTACAATATAAAACAAGGTTTCAAAAATAAACTCTTAGTACGTACTGCCTTGTTATAAAAGAGCTCGGTCCATACATCTCTTTATTTTCTGTATTATTTAACATAATGTATGGCGTAATTATAATATAAATTGCTTCAGTTTGAATTAATTACCGTTTGAATATTCAACTGTTTTAACCCGGTTAATTATACGTGCTCTGCTTTTATTAAAAACGGTTTCACTATTTTGTACACTACTATGAGGCTTGAGAAGAAAATAAATTATAAAATCACATACATGAAGCGTTAAACTGCGTGTCGTAAGGCCGAAAGGCACTCCGAGGGCGCGCTCGATTGAGTCACATTTTAAAAGCTCTATATACTACTGGTCTGGTTTCACTGTTCTTCACACTACTGTAAGGCTCGGGTTGTAAACGATTAACAAAAACATAGTTACATACATATTGTAATTTAATACTTCATCAAAAAGATCTATAATTGTGAAAATTGAGTCGTCTTTTTAAGACAATAGCGACCAAAAATTCATCAGTTTAACAAAAGTATGTTAGCGGTAAAGGTAAAAATAATTTCTCAAATATTGGAAGGAATTAGTTATATAAAAATTTCCTTGTTCTTAGATATAAGTTAGAGCAAGAAGGCAATAAAGTGGCAATAATTCGACACCAAGCTGTGACGGCGCGATGTCGGCTTATGTAAGAAAGCACTTAAATAATGAACTATTCAAAAAAAAATGTAAAATACACGACGTACAATGATTACTTACGAGATGTGAGGAATTACAAAACGCATTACAAAACAAACGTCCACATCGGGGAAACGAAAACGAACTTGTAACCTTAGGTACATAAATATCTGTCTTCATTTGCATAATAACTCACGCATGTATCCAGAAGTGGTAAGCAGCAATAAGGATTCCATACATACAATAGAAACTTTTTTTAAATTATGTGCATTTTTTTATTATGAAAATATTAGTAGATTTTTGTTTATTTCCTGACATTTCTTGTGACCATTCCGTGTAAGCTTGCAAAAGCTTGTGTTAGGATATGGTCCAAGACAATAGTTAAAGGCAGGATTCGGCCCCACGACCGCTAAATCGGTAGTCCGTATCCTTAACCATTAGGCTATTGGCGCTTGTGTACTTGAGTTTTTTTTTATTTGAATGGGTTGATGTTTTTAATTATGATAGACCAAGGTCCACTTCTGATTGCTGTCACCCATTACCTATGATAACGTCTAGTGAGATCAGACGGAACCAGGCGAAACACGATAGGCCACTACATTTGACATTAATTCGAAATCCAGTTGCTACAAGGAAGTCCATTAAAGTCTGTGAAATATATTTCGTAAGTAAAGGCGCAGTACAGGGACGCCGGCCGCTGAACGCCGACGTCACTCTCGATAAACAACATTTCTTTGTCCTTGCTAAATAAAAACATAACGAAACGAACATGCTAAAAATCTTAATCTATATAATTAATATAATTCGACTGTCTATATGTAATCTATTTAGTTTATTTGTGTCTGAGCGCAAGTCCGCGTTTGTTCCTTCGTCTTTAATATCATTAAAAGCATAATTATGTTAAAGTGAACTTGCATTGTAATGGATCTATAATAATAGGATATTGGACGTGCGAAGGTCAGAAATACACAATCTCTGTTTAAATTATTTCAGTGTATTAATAAAATTTTAATAAATGTAGAGTAGTTATCAATAACATCACGACGAAGACAGAAGAAATTAGCGTAAAATTGATAGTATTTTATCATCATCATCATCATCATCATCATCGGCCCTTGTTTGCTAAGAGCTTTTATTTGAAAGCTCACCGCAAGTCCACAAGTCGACGTGCGCGTTCGCAAGTATCGTTACGTTATTAACGTCATTAACAAAAACAATACGCTAATAAAAATAACGATTAGATGCTATTATTTTAGCATTTTTAATATGCCGTAACATTACAAGCGCACGAACAAATTGGGGTGTAGTCGGATTACATAAGAAATTTACATCGGCCGACTGAAACGAAAATGCAATTAGCATTTACATATAAGTAATTGTGTTACTTGTGGACAAATATTAATAATATTCCGTAAGAACCTTCGAAAATAAGTTTTATAAAATGATTACATCGCTACGTTGCGTACAGTTTTATGTAACATGCTGTTTGGCGGGAAAATAATTATATCAAACTTTATCTTTTAATTAGGTATTGAAATTGTAGAATGTTTCGCGTATTTGAGTAAGTAACTGAATATCAAAAGATACTCAAACCTTACTCATAGACGATATTTGGACGTGTTCATTTATTTAATGCTTCATAAATAATAATCGAGCGCTGCCCTAAGCTCTTAGTAGTACTTTACAATTAACTCGAGGCAGTAAAGCCATAAGAAGTTGGCAATTTATGTCAAATGCCAGTAATAGGAAATTATAATTATAAATTATATTGAGCCTGGCTCTTAAAGTTGTAGCATCTACTCACCACATCTGCGAATGTCGGGATGCTGGAATTGGATGCGAGAGCATCGGTTAGGACCAACAGCAGAGCGAGGGCCAACCACATCCTGACCACATCACGCAAACACCACTGCACTACATCAAATTATCACCAAAATATATTTAATTCGACATTATTTGATACGTATTTATAGAAAAAATACCTTATGTTACTTATATTATTAAATCTAAATAAACCATTACTTCTGCCTATTTTGTAATGATTAAAAAAATAAAATCGATACTTGTAATTAAAAAATTAAAATAAAATGTCAAAATATTATTTTCGGACGAAACAACGAGTGCGGCGTTTGGCGGCAAAATGTCTGACAGCGCACGCGCGGCCGCGCGACGCGAGCGCCATTGCCCAACGCGACGATATCCTAGCGACCTTCGCTTATCCCCGCGGACGATGCGTGTAGAATAATTAAATCGTTAACTTTCATTTTAAATATGATTTGTACTTAACATTAATAATAACGACTTCGACAAAATTAAGTACCTAATTTTCAATTACATGGACTTTATTGTAATTTATACGATAGGTATTAAACCGAACCGCATGGAAAATTTGTCTCCAGACATTTTATTGTCAGTGACAGTTTTCTAAAGTTTCTTTTGTTTTTTCATTTCATCCGTAAAAGGCGAAAAGAAAATCCTAGTTCAAACAGCAATACGCAAACAAGAATGAAACGAGGAAATCCATATGAGTCAATTAGGTTAACCACAGACAAATCTCGTCGTGTCTATCGCCTTTGGATCAGCATTTTAATTAAAAAGTAGCTGTGTAACATGTACTTGTCTAACTTCAATCATCATTTTCCAAATTCAATTGTGGAAATATCTTTCTGTCTGTAAGTCCGCGTTTGCTGTGAATAATCTCCAAAACGGTTGGATAGATTACAAAGGAACATTTACTGGATGGTAGTGGAAGCACGCGGGAGTAACTCAATCATTTTGTTTTATTTTTATCTCGAATTACCGAAGTCGCGGGTCACCATTAGTAAGTAAAAACTATCATCTTAATGAAATAATAATTGCAAAAGCAATATTAGTGTCATAATAATTCAGAATATCAATGATTTTCAATGATGCTGGAGTTCCGGAATTTGTTAGCATATTTGGTGAATTTCGCGCCGTTACGACATCAAAATTCTTACTTTGTATAAGTAACGTATATTATCGTAGATACATATGCATACGTAAGTGATTTGGAAATGGTCAATTTAATGATAAATTTTAACGACATCGTGCAATTTAATTTTAAGGTTACCTACATTTTAATGTTTACGTATTTCCGGTAGATGTCACTTCCTGTTGTTAGAAAGAGGTTTTATAACTTTTTGTTTATTGAAACAAGATACATATATCGGTGCGGTTAATTAATTAAACATTTGCTTGGGAATTAGAATATATAATAATAACCGGTTTCGCAACAAAAACAAACTTCACCGGAGCTTACAGGTTAGGGATGTCGTAAATTTTATTTCGATGCTGTGCTGCGTCGTGAGAAAATTATTAATAGATTAAGTCAATTTTGGATTAATTAAAGTATATAATTACATTGTATATTTGTTCTAAACACCTGTCACCAAGCCAGCGCCCGCAACTACATACATTATCATGTCACATCCACATCGGAAGTGGCGAGTAACTGATAAAGCTCTATTAATCGTTCTTCATTACCATCTTGTCATCTCATTGTTCTTGTACTCATTAATATGCATTAATACAAACTCAGTGCGAACTTAAACATTTATACTGACAGATTTATTAAAATTCTTAATAACACCGCCGTCATCTTATTACTGACTGATCAATTATGATGGTTGTAATGACAACCGTTACTTATAAATAGGCAAAAAGGTTGCACAAATGTTGTTTTTGACGACAACTGGACAAGTGTGTTAGTTAGAGAACGGAATTAATTAAATAAAAAGACAGACAGTCCTTATCTAAATTCGTGAATGTGTGTATTTAATATTAAGTACAAATATTGAACAAGGTATAAAGAATAGTAAAGTAAAAAGTATAGTAATTGTTTCCGCCCGGGATCGAACCGGGGACCTTGTGCGTGTGAAGCACACGTGATAACCGCTACACTACGGAAACTTGACAGCTGTAACAGAAAATGATAACAGCATGTGAAATATTTTTTCTACGCCCTATTCCAGCCCATAATTTTTATATGACGATAAAAGACCATCCATCCAAACTTCCGCAGTTGTATTATAAGATGTTACCGAACACTGCTTATTACTTTTTAATTTTTAAGTTCCAAATAGTAACTTCTAAAGCAGTAACAGCCAGTTAATTATTATGAAGGACATCACCAGTCAATAGAAGTGCACGACCAAAGACCACAAGCCTGTCGCCGTTGCAATGAAGACCAACTCATCCAAACCGCATCCGCCCCAATGCCCTCCTTCGACCACTCTTACGTACTAAATTAATTCCGATCACAAAACTATGTATTACATAAAATATACATGAGTAAGAGAAAGTGAAGAATGGGACAAAAATCGGTTACGTTTATATTAAATATATGAAGTAAGTAGTCGTATTAAAAAAAAATACATGATTCCAAAATTGAATGTATGTACATAATGGTACATACGTGGGGCTGCAGACCTTACGAATACATAACGGTCACTAATCTAGGTCATATTGTAGTCTATATTCTTAATAAGAGTTCTATGTACAATTTTGTAGTTTTATATAGTCTATTTACTGTACATATTAGTATTTTATTACAAGATAAATAACAGCCATTATCGTACAACACAACTGAATGTACTAAACAACTCCCCATTTGCTTACCACTACAAGTCTATAAAATAAAACACTTGTTTTACAAATGATTTAAATATTTTTAATCTAAATTTAAGAACCTTATTACCTGAAACGTTAGAGAGGTTCCATAGACACACTAAGACTACAAAGAAATGTGCACAATTGTATTGCGTTATGTTACTAGATTAACAAACTACATTAGCCAGAAATGTAGCGGACATTGCGAAATGCAGAATGCTTTTAGTAGATACAATTTCTCGTGATCGTAATGTCATATTATGTTCTTAGACATTCGTCAACTTTATTAGCAACTTGACGTGTCTTAATCTCGATAAGAAAATAGTGATCCATTATCATGGACCAATTGTTAAATTTTCACGTTTTAAATATGACTAGTACAGGAAATATAATAAATATGTCCCATGTTGGTCAATTTCTTACACTATCAGTTAAACTCGTGCTTATTTCACGTGTCTAGTTTGTAGTCGTTAATCAGCGTGATGATGACAAAAAAGACAAATAAATTCTGGTAACGAACAGTCGATTCATTTCATCGCTGTCACAAATCAATCGCGCTAACGCGTAATAAATATTCTAGCGACCATTTTAAACGTCGGCTAAACTTGAATCTCAAGCGACTTTGCGACAGGTAATTAATACAAATAGGTCCTCCATAAATGTTTTTAATCTGGGATATTTCTGATTTCATGTTTCGTAACGCTTCGGGCTTCAATGTTGTTATCGATTAATTTTTTGTAAGCAAAATGGTTCAAAAGAAGATCGTGAAGATTTTTTAGTGTATAACTTGATGATGAATATACTTGGTGTCCAATGACTTGCGATGTTTATTACTTTGGTTTCAGAAATAGTTAAGCGGAACAATTTTGAATCCTACGTACACATCATGGTGAACCTATACTTGAATGACATAATTGGATCCCTCGATAAGTTTCGCAACATATTACGGCATTAGAAAGCCGAGCCTGTCCACGTAGGTTCCTCTTGGCATGCCTTAAAAAGTTCAAGAATCGATGCGGTTAAAATTCCCGCCACGGGCCTGCGTGTCCGGAATCTACGCATTAATATCGCTCGCAAATCGAAAGACAGAAGTAGGTCATACGTGACAAGATTCTGGGTGTTTAATTCATTATTTCAGGGCATTCATCTTAATAATTTATGCAGCAAGCTATTACTTTTATCTCGTTGCAATTGAATATCGCTTATTTTAAACATGAGAAAAAAAATATTTAGACAGAGAACAGAAAGCTACGAAAGGGGCGATATGTTAAAAGGTAATAAAGAAAAAAGCTTGACAAACATTTTATTTACATACTTTATCTTCAAGTTTTTATACCTTATAAAATACGTGTAAAGCTCGACAAACATTTTATTTACATACTTTATCTTCAAGTTTTTATACCTTATAAAATACGTGTAATCAGTAAATATTTGCTAAATTATCATCCCTAGTAAATATTTTATATATTTTTACCAATTTGAAAACGTCAAGTTAGTAAGACGCAGTTATCTGTGGTTGCAATTGACATTGACAGTTGACACAATCATCAAGAATGTCAAAGTCAGTCAACTGAATTTCTGACTCATTACGATACGATTTTATATGTTTGCTATATAAAGTCTGTAATAATTTACTTTCGAATTCGAAATAAAATTCAGTAAAACAGTTTAGCCATGGCTTATTTAACCCAGCCAGATTACGTAAAGTACGTATGTTCTTGTGGTGAGATCAAACCGATAACAAGTTTGTATTTTTGTCGCCACTGCTTGCAGATACGTTGCGGCTTCTGTATATGCCATGAAGTAAGTGAACCAAATGTGTAGATGCGTAATGTAAAGGATACATTAAAGAAACATAATGATAAAAAGTGGTTCATAATATAATTTCACTCTTTTCTACTAGAATCAAAACTCTAGAACCCTTTGTAATCATTTCTTTGTAAGGATAGTGTGCTAGTCCTAACTTGGTACTGATTATTTAGTTAAATATTCGCTTTATATCTGCTACTATTTTTGAATAACACAAATAGAAATTAATCAATAATAACATACTAACTTACAACAAAGGTGGACTCCCATTACTGCGCCAACTGTCTGGAGAACATGCCTTCTTCGGAAGCCCGGTTGAAGAAAAACAGATGCAGCAGTTGTTTTGACTGCCCTAGTTGCTTCCACACACTTTCCACAAGGTGATCTTTTGATATAACGATTTTAATAGGAAGCTTAACCAGTATATACATGTAGTAGAGGACACTCTTTTACATTGATTTTGTATGTAACAAGTTATATGTTACTTGTCCTTATCAGCCCAATCTGATGTAACTATTTGAAGATAGTCAGTAGTAATCATATAACAATTTTGAATTTTATAATTTCCAATTTCAGGGCTACACTAGCACAACCACGGCAAACACCTGAACAAGGGTCTGGTGACT
Source organism: Papilio gigon (assembly GCA_027563995.1). Taxonomy (NCBI): domain Eukaryota; kingdom Metazoa; phylum Arthropoda; class Insecta; order Lepidoptera; family Papilionidae; genus Papilio; species Papilio gigon. The sequence continues at coordinate 444,215 of JAODUI010000031.1, forward strand.
CTAAAGTTGAAAATAAACAAGCAAAGAAAATGTACTACCTGTCCTGCTTTAATTGTCGATGGACATCGAGAGATGTTGGTATACCTGACCAACCTGTAGGTAAATTTAAATTTTTATGGATTACTAAATGTTAACACTCTCCATGTCACTAAAATTTTTTATATGACACATCAAACAAGTCAATGTCACTGAATATGTTGTATGTAGCCAAGCTGAAGAGAAATAATTTCTATGCCACAATTTGATTTACTCATATTTATTATTTTGTGGTTTGTAGTCATTAACCTAAATGTGCCAGTATTTTTTCTGTACACTACTGTAATTGTTAGTATAAGATTAGACCAGAATGTGTGCTTACTAAATTGAATTAACCTTTCTTGATATAACAATGCTTATTTCCCTTCCTTACAGCATCAGGTGGTTGGCCGGAGCGGGTGAATCCGAATGCGAGCCGCATCAACCAACTGCTGGACTACTACAAGGCCATTGCCCAGCAAGAGAAGCAAGAGAAACTGGACAGGGAACGGAAAAAGTTCGCCATCAGAGGAAAATATATTACACTTACTGTTTGTATCAATGTTCCATCTTTAATTCTGTTTTTAATATATAACTGTACTAAAGTCAAAACTAAACTCGGCTGAATGGATCTGCATGAAATTTGACAGAGAAATATTACAGTATGAACAAGTGCATACACCACCGTTTATTCCGAAAAAAATGTGTGGGTCCTTTGGGATAGATTTGCTTTTTATATACTTGCTTAGCAACAAGAACTGAGCCGCTCTTTGCTCCCTTCTCATATAAAAAAAACTGGTAGTAAAAAACTGTTTGAACAGGACAAAACCGGTTTGACGGGTGCTATGGCGCGCAACATAGCCGGTCTGCCCTCCAGCGAGAGTACGATGTCCGCTATCGCCAACTTCGTGCCGTGTGAGGCCTCCGCCGAGGTCGAGGAGTTGTCAGAGGAGTTCTACACCAAGGAACTTAATTTAAATCAAAGTAAGATGTTGTACCACCGACTATAATGAAGGCCGGTAGTAGTGCGGGTTGACTAGAGGCCGCTTGTGGTCACCTCTAATGTAGACCCCTGAGACTCAGTGGTGATGTAAAAGGAGCTGTTGATGTTGATAAAGATAGAGCAGCCCTAGAGTTTTCATTGGAAAACCTGATCTTATTATGTAATGACTTCCTAATAAAATATTTAACATAATATAACAACTAACCTCTAGTAACCAGCATGCCGCAGCGGCTGGCCGCGCCCGAGTGGCAGCCTAGCAGTGTGTCGCGCCTGTACCCCATCGCCAAGCTGCTGAGCGTGAAGCGCAGCCAGCGCTGCCGGGCCTGCGACCACAACCTCACCAAGCCCGAGTACAACCCCGGATCCATCAAGTTTAAAATTGAGCTCCTCGCATTGTGAGTCGACACACTTTGTATTATAAGAAAATTTGATAGTTTTAAAGGTTTTCCAGAAAATTCCGAAATACAACAAATATTGCATCCTTTCAAATTAAAAAGAAAACATATAAATAAAGAAAAGGAAATCGGAGTTGTTTGCAACTTTTTAATTTTAATAACTGATACTTGAGTTAAACAAATACAACGTGCAGTTACCACGTGCCGGAAGTGAAGATAATATCGTACGAGCCCATGAAGCCGGGCTGCACGTCGGCCCTGCTGCTGAAGCTGACCAACCCGACGGGGCACGAGATGCAGGTGCGCCTGCTGCAGCCCGCGGACGTGCCCGAGGCGGAGGACAGGGTGGAGGAACCTAAGAGTCTAGAGAAGTCTCTCGAACGGTCCCTCAATTTGGAGAAAGTGAGTACTGTTATTTAAACCCTAAAATAACAAACTGCATTCTCTTTGCTGTATCCAGTATCTTATTACGCAAAAAAAAAATGTTTACTCTTTCAGGACAATCTATGGTACGAGACGGTGCAGCGCAAAGCGGACTTGACGGCGACGTGTCGTGTGGTGACGCCCGACGTGACGTTGACGCTGGCGCAACGCGACGACGCCGCGGAGTACGACGACGACGCCACGCACGACGCCAACGAGTGAGTCGTACTTTTACCTTAGTATGCTGCGTAACGCGTTTATTAACAAATAAATTGGTAAAGTAAACTCGCATCATCCGACTCGAAGGACCAAATTTGTATATGCCATGTTAGGGATTAGTCAAGATATAGTTGACTCATTTTCATTGATTGTAGCTAAAACTACCTTAGATATAAATTTATTTACCATGTATGTAAACTATCCCCCAATCACGCCTTACATAGTGCGTCAGAATGTAAACATTACTTGTATTACTATGTTACAGTATAATCCTGTGGCGCAAGTCAAACAAGCTGGCCCTGCGCCTGCAGGTGTCGTGCGACGAGGGTGCGGCGGCGGGCGGCGCGGCAGAGGCGGCGCTGGCGCTGGAGTACCGCTACCGCAACACCGTGCCCGCCGCGCACGAGCCGCGCGACCACACGCTGCACGCCAGGATCCTGCTGCAACTAGGACACGTCTGCGGATAGGCCGAGATGATGTTCCACTGCCTCTGTGAACATGTCGGTACATGAAATGGGTCTCGACTACGACTTTCGCATACGTGCGGTCGCATAGTGAACAATGTGTTGAAGTCATGTTACTCTACAGAACTACAGCACGTTGGGTTTTCTAAATGTATGTGGGTGTATTTGATTTCATTAAAATCAAACGATCAATCACCCTAATGTAATTCAGGTGCTTTCATTAGCTTTTGATAAGAAAAAAAGAAACCACTATCACTAAAAAAATATATACATATGTATATTGGTTTCATGTATGAAGTTTACTCTTAACTAGCGTTTGCCCGCGACTCCGTCAGCGTGAAATTAAAAAGAAAAGACTGTATTACTCCCGCATACATCAGCTATTTTGTTAATAGTCCCTTCGAAATCGGTCCAGTTTATTCGAAGATTATTTGAAACACACGCGAGCTTGCGGGCGCAGATAAAATATAAAAAAATGATTTTTGTTACATGAAATACAAACATATGATGTCGTGTAATATGCATTTTATTAATTGTATAGGTTTAGTATTCTCGAATCCATTTGCACTTCCCTTGTTGGAACAAAAACCTGTTTTTTTTTGGTATGAATTAATTAATTTTAATGAGCAAAGCACAATGTATATCTCATTAACAATGTAACCAATTAGAAACTAGTTTTCAATTAATTTATCGAACATTTTATGAATCCGCATTTGTTTATAAAACGCATTTTTTTAAAATAAAATCTTTCGTTTTCCTACAGTGTTCAATATTATTGTAGGCATATTGACTTATTTCACTTTAGTACCAGTTGCATAATGTATCGTATAAATATGGCAATTAAGAAGTTTGTACCCATTTAAAAAGTTTTTTTATTACGTTCGAATTTCGAATAATGAGCGACTGCTAACTTTAATATGGCAATATCTCATGACAACTTATGTATTAAATGTGAATCGCTTTAAATGTTCATAAACTATCATGAAATTCCACTATTTTTTAAAATAACGTGCGAAGAGATTTTAAGTATTAATAGATAATTTATTATAATTTTACTTCTTAGTTTTATATAAAGTGTAACATTCTCACTATATTTATATATGCTTAAGCAAAAATACAGGTTGTTTTTGTAAATATGTTTTTTTTTGTATTCCTTTCCGACATCCCTTTTATATAAAACATAAGGTATATATAATATTTTACACTTGATGCTTCAAGGAAAATAGTTAATATTGCTTCATGTTATCTCTTAATCTTCTGATAAACATCCTGATTGTAAACTACACTTTGGACATGATTTCAAAACTTTCCGAAATATGGATTTTCTGTGTAAATAAAACAAAACAATTTGCTTAATTTTTTTTATTAATGAAATAAGAACCAACCTGTGTATAAAAGAAACAAACAAATAAAATAACACCAGTGTAATCACATTCCCTTCTGTATTATGCCAAAATTATCATTTTTTTATCATAAAATCTCAGCCACAAAATAGTTGAGTATTTATTTAAATATTAGGACATTTTTTTTAATTTTCTAAAACAAGGTAACTATTAAAAATTCGTAACAAAGCCTTACCCTAGCAGTCAGTAAAAGCTTATATAAAATTTATCCCTTTCAAAATAATCTCTGTGAATTTGTACAGCCTGGAATGGCATTTGTGCTTAATTTACACACGATTATGAGTACACACTTGTGTGTTTACTAGTTTGATATGTTCAAGATCACTGAACCTGTGTCTTGGCAGAATAAATAACATCATTGATCCCTAATCCATCATAGCTACTGCCGACAAGAGAAATTGGCAGATTGTTATCTTGTATATACTGCCTCACATTATCCACTCTCTCATAGTGACCTATAACATACTGCGGAATGCACTTCTTAAGAATTTTAACATGATGTGCTGCGGGCTTCTCTTCTATGTTCAAAATTGACCGTATTTCACGCTGTGCTATAACAAACAACTCTTTCTCAGTAACGTTATCTCCAAACTTTTCTTCAAACCACCTGCCACCCAGCATCACAGTTAAAACAGTACCATTTTGATCAGGTAGACAGCATGAGTCAAACACAACACCAAGGATTGGTGAGTTCTCGATTGGTGGTACCAAAAATCCAAATGCAGGAGAAATAAGAGGTTTGTCTGAATCAAAATAAAAGTTGACTAAGCCCACTGTCACAAATGGTATACCTTTCAGGTTTTCTGCGAGATTTGGGTGCTGATTCTCAACTAAATCTGCCAGGGCATGTGATGGTATAGAAGCATATACATGGTTCGCCATAATCTCCTCTCCTGACTTTTTGACCAACTTTACAGTGCTCGAGTCCACAAATTGTATCTCATTTACTTTGTTGTTCAATTTAATGTCTACATTGTTCTCCCTGAGATGCTGCAGCAATGCAGCAGGAAAGTTGGCAATGCCCCCCTTTATAGTGTACACATTCCACTTCTCCTCCTGTGCTCTCTTTGCCAATTCACTTAGATACAAGTCATTATCATTTTTCCCCTTTAGCAATGATTTCATCATCCCTTTCATGACACCTCCATAGTTTTGTTCCCACTCAAAAAGTGTTTTCATGAGAAATTTAACAGATATTTCTTTGGCATCTCCGGCACAAATGCCACATATCATTGGGGCAATTGCATAATCTGCTATTTCTTTACCGAACCTTCTTTCGGCAAAGTTATAAATCGAATCATCTTTCATTTGCTTGTAGGGATTACGCAAGTCATGGAATATTGCATAAATAAGGGGTTTCGAAAAAGGTGCGTTGGTCTGAAAAACGCCTTTTAAACTAGACGGCAATAAATGCAAAGAGTTGTTAGCGTAAATCATTCTGTTCTTAGCCGCGGGGTGGTCGGCCTTTATGGGGAAGACGTGCTCGCTGAGACCCAAATCTTGAATCATATTCAAAGTATTCAATCCAACAATGCCTTTAGGCCGGATCGTGCGTGGTCCTTGCTCGAATATATAATCGTTGGTTTTTATTGACTTTATCCATCCTCCACAATAATTTGTTGCTTCAAGTAATAACAATTTCAAGTTATTATTATTACTTACATTGTTTTTCAGCAGATAGTAAGCAGTAGACAATCCGCCTAATCCTCCACCAAGTATTACGGCCATTGTTCTTTGTAAATTAATATTTTATCATGAATGTTATTTATTTTACATAGTTTAATTGAACTGATTAAAATCTAGTTATTAATCAGGTTAACTTAACACAAGTTTGAGCCACTTATTCGGCTTCCTTCGCGTGTTTTGAGTCGTTTTCGTTTGACGTTTTTGTTTATAAATTAAAATATCACAATTTGACATTGACATATTGACATGGTTTTTACAAAGATAAAATAATTTGTTCCTTTGGCATATGAAAAAAATCGTTTAATAGATAGCTCTGATCACGCTCTAACCCTGATACCAGCAAATCTGCTGGGCTATATAGTTTTGGGCACATGGGAGCCGTTGGAATGGCATGTTTTTCAGATTTTCCACATCCATGCATCTATGCAAGACTTGTTGGTTATGGGTTTATAATATTAATCGTCGTATCGTCAATGATCGGAAATCTATTTTTAACGTTATATATCACTATAATGTGGCTCAGGGAAACTTATTTCCATTCCTTCGTCGAGCATCGATCATCACTAATAGAACTGAAATCTAAAAAAGAAGTAACAAGCGTGTAAAGCGTTGGTCCGTGTAATGGCCCCAGCTGTAGTGTCGCGGTCTGATAATGAATTCCAATTTCATACTCATTTCACTTGCATTGGCTCGCGCTAGCAACGTTCGGGACAAACTGGGGTGTGTGGAGATAATGAGAGCTGAACACAAAGTTGGTCTTTTCAAACTTGTCTCTTTTAAAAGAGTTAAAACTTCAATCATTAATTTTTCTTTAAAAACCCGATGTAACTAAATATTTATTTAACTGTAGTAAATAGACACATTTCTTTATCGAAGCTTGTGCGGTGGATTTAAATTTGTATATAGAATACCCGGAAATATTTGAATTACGAAAGGCCAGACTTTATTTTAACTTGACTGGACCGTGAGTCTTTTATTGACATGACCGTTAATTAAACTAGTAAATTTTTATTACATTTTGAATTCCCATTTGTAAGATCGAATGTAGAAAATTCAGCTCTATATTAATCCACCCTTATAAATACTGTTGCGTGGCTTAAAATCCTTTCATTTCGTTTCAGGACAGTGCAAAGTAATCGCGTAATGATTCCATCGCGACCCAAGTTGTGCGACAAGAAAATAAAATCGGCAGAAATTAGACTGCTGAAAATACTTCAGAAAATAGATCATTTAAAACTTAGTAACTCGTATGTATCGCGACTAATACTACCAGAGTGTAATAAGCCGATTATTTACAAAACTTTTAAACAGAATTTAAAAATTTATTATTTGGGTGTCGCTGTTTTTATATTTATATTCACGTATTGGTGGGTTTATCCAAGTTTTGTGTCGGAGGTGAGTAAATTACTTTTTTTAATCATATAAATCTTGAACTAATAAATGCTTTTGTTCAGTCTAACACTACATCCCACCATTTTGTGAATTGGCCCATGTCTTTCAACAGAGATGCGTTCTAGAAGTGCCGTCGTCCTCGCTGACGCTGTTCCGTCCGCCGGAGGACTGCTCGATGTGTGACAGCGTAGCCCACGTGGTCCGGCTGGCCAACCTCACGCCCGAGGAGTTCGAGCGCCGCTACGCCTACAGCCCTACGCCCGTCATAGTCACTGATGCTACCCGGCACTGGAGAGCTATCAAGGTAATTTACGGATTAAAGTATTAAACATTACGAGTCTGCCGGACTCACAGTCGTTTAATAGTAACTTAAGGGGTACCTAAGTGTAGATATCTCAGATTAATACTATGGCAGACAATTTGTAGAACTGTAATAAATATTATTTAACTTTAATTTTGTTTAATAACAAAAAAAAACTTTTTAACTTTATTTATGTTTTTCAGGAATTCAACTTTGATTTTTTCGCGGATTTCTATCGTAACGCTAAAATGGGCAGCAAGATCAACGAATGTTTCTTCTTCGCGTACAAATCTGGTCTGCGGTCGCTGGGGGAGGTGTTGTCTATGGACGAAGCGCGCGCCAACTTGTCCGGCGCGCCCTGGTACGTCGGCTGGAGCACTTGCCACGACGAGGAGAGCCGCCGGCTTAGGCAGTATTACGACAGACCGTACTTCCTGCCAACGACTGCGGAGAGCGATACGATCGACTGGATATTTATGGGCGGGCCCGGACAAGGCGCTCATATGCACGTAAGGTTTACAATGAGAGTGCTTACATTTGCTATTTGTCAATTCCGGGAATCTGATATTCTAGCTTTAATGACATTGTGCGGTTGGAAATACCAAAGGGAATGCCTTACCCTCTACAGGATCAATTTGAAACAAATGAAGTATTACTTAATACCTTAAGTAAGAATAAATGGTTTCAGATCCGTTGGGTTTGGTGGTACCGCCGAAGGTTGCGTATCTACCTGCGATACACTACATAATGTAACTAAAATTCTTGTTAGCATTTTTGTGTGATTATAGTGTATGACTTGTACCAGGTGGACTCAGTGCGGCGCGTGTCGTGGCAGGCGCAGGTGCGCGGCCACAAGCGCTGGCAGCTGGCGCCGCCGCCGGAATGCCTTTACACCTGCCGACCTCTCACTGTCACCGTGCACCCCGGGGAGATACGTCAGTACTCTTACTCAGAAGTTACGGCGACAGTTCACTGCTGAACGTAGACACTACCATAGAGTACTCTCGCGAACTTGGCTAATAATTCGTGAATCAAAACAGTTTCGTGACTAGACAAGGACAAGTAAAAGTGTAGTAAAAGTTCACGTTCACGTTCCTCACATGCAATGAGTATGAAACGTATTTTAATGATCGAATAACTTGTAAAACATTCAACTGCCGTTAACCGAACGTGTGTCCGCCAGTATTTATTTGCCATCGCTTTTGTGACAGTGGTGGTGGACACTAACCGTTGGTACCACATGACGCGCGTGCTGCCCGGCGACCTCAGCATCACCATCGGCGCCGAGTACGATTGAACGCAACCCCGACCTTCAACAACCGATGGCACACACTATCCCTGCAATTTTGATGATAAAATTCCAACAATTTTTTTTATAAAATTGATGTTTGCATTCTAACCTTTAGGCTTTTGACAGTATTTTTGCAAACCATAAAAATATTGTAATTTAATTTCATATCAATTTACTTGCCGACAATAACTTGTATGGATGTCTTCTCAGAACGTAATAAATGAAACAACAATATGGATTAAACACATCATTTATTCAGTAACCGGAAGCTGTCTGCGCCACTCGTGTGCAGCTGTATATTATATAAAACATTATATACTTCAAAAACTAGTGGAATGACCGCGTCTACATTGTGCTGATTGCATTTTATAAATTAAAAGAGAGCCTTGGATGTGAATTTATAAAATGTTTTAAGTACATTTTGACTTACAAAAAATCAGTATACAAAAACACCTCGCCTACAAAGGTTAAAAAAAAACGCAATTAAAACTTGTCCATGCACTATTTTTTTAATAATATAAAATTTCTAAAAGCATAGACAATTGTTGCATAGATAAAAAAAAACATTGGCATTTATGTAAATAAATACTAAAACTCTCGGAAACACGTTGCTTTATAGTGGAACACGAGCTACATATAGTTAGGTAATAAACATCTACTCAACATTTTCCAAAACATCTACGAATTTATACTTTGTAATAACATCGACATAACTGTAGATTAATACTGTCGAAGCACTTGTATAACATCAGAGTAATTTCATTGTCTTTGAAATAACAGAGACAACAATGTTAATCCAGACCAACTATATATTGGCAGGCTACAACCCATAGTATTCCGTGCCTAGATGATTTCCGCCATTTTGGCGCTCATGGTATCGCTGTTGTCAAAACAAGTGCCACGACAGTGGAATTTTATAGTGATAGTAATATTCTATAAGCATTGTAAAGTTAACTTTTTAATTTTATCTTTCTAAAGATTACGAAGTACGTTTATAAGTTTATTATTTTTAATTTCTGTCTACCAAACATGAAGATCGATTAGTTCCACTAGGGCCAGGCCAGGTTCCGAGAGCGCGGGCAGCTGCGCCCCTCTACTCTTCGACCTGTCCCGCTGAGTCGAGCAGCACCTCGAAGGAGAACGGCTGGAACAGGTAGCCCTCGCCCGCGTAGAACTTGCTCTGGAACTCGATCCTGCAACCGACAGGTTTTGTTTATAATGTCACATTGGATCCGTTCGCTTTGCTGCAATTCGCATGACATGCCAAAGCATGACATATAGATACGAGTTGTGTGTGTGTGTACCAGTGCAGACGCAGCGTGTGCAGGAAGGCGGAGAGGCCCTCCATGAGCACCATGATGGACACGGAGATGGCGGCCCAGCAGGCAAACATCACGTACAGGTAGATGCCGCCCTGGAACCCGAACGACTTCAGACCTGTGCAAAAGAAAATAAAATTCATTAACAGATTTTGGTTTTATACAACTTTCATTGAAAAAGCATCATTATATTAAAACGTGAAAGAAAACTTGACGCCTTTTTGAGTAAAAAACAATTGATTGTGAATTATGGTTGCTTTTAAAGCAGTAGGCAACCACTAGTGGGAACGTTGTGTTCCGTGTCGTTACCTTTGCGCAGCAACATGTTCCAGGCGACCTCGGCAAGTTGCGCGTGCGCCAGCGAGAGAGCCCAAAGGCGCAGGTAGGACGCCGTGTGCGACACGCTGCCCAGCACGTATTCAATCGTGTGGATAGCCTGGAAACATATAAGTGAACTGAGTGAAACAGAATGTAAGGAAATTATTAACAAAGTAAAAAAAAAACTTTTGAACTTTGACACTTAGGGAATCGAAATTTCGCTAGTAATTTTTGATATGTATGTACGGAGACTGACCTGGTGAATGAAGACCTCGGAGATCTCCTCGTCCTCGTGTCCGTGCGCGGGCTGCACGGCGCCGCCCGCCGCGCCGTTCTCCGCCGTCTCAGTGTTCTGCAGCGGCTGGCTTTGCTGTGCACGACACACACCATATTATATATGTCAATAAAGTGACGAAGAAATGAAGTTTGGTTCTGTGCTCTAAATACGTAGGCATAGAAAATGTCAATATGTATACTAACAGCACGCTTCTTCTGCTCCTGCATGACGAAGTACGGCTTGCCGAACAACATGACCGGCACGCACAGCAGCGCCACGATCACGAAGAACTAAAACAAACCAACAGATGTTGCATTATAATGCTATTTAAATAATATTCACGTGTATTTTAAAAAGTATACCAGAACTTAATAATATTTACTGCGTTAAATGATTTTCAGATGTAGACATGTATACAACCCACACCATAATACATCATATATCAGTTTTTAAAATGTTGTTTACATGTCTAACCTATTTTATCGAAATGATTGAGATGCAAATTTTTGTTAGAAAAGTACAAAAGCGTACCTTCTGCAGGCCGATCTGTCCGGTGAACATGACCTCGTCGCACTGCGGGCGCGCGTTCTCGTCGCGCTTGAACAGCATCATGTTGATGAACGTGATGAGCACGGACGGCGCGCAGTAGCTCGACGTCTTGATCACACCTGCCACACCGCGTGCCAGTAGAGCAACACTTCTTGTTCAAAATCGTTGAGCAGAACTAAATTTTAAGTGTTGGGGGGGTGTAGAGGGAGGTCGTTGCGTAACGCCCTAATGAACTCGAATAGAAATATACTTTTTCTATGCGTTCCCTCCCCTACCGATAAAAGGTAGGTAACACTGAGTTCAATTTATTTGGCACCTTCTAGTATAAATAAGAGTGAGTGAAGAAGTGTCGGTGTGCAGTGGTACGTACTTGGGTCTCCGAACTTGCCGGGCGTGGGCCCGTACGTGGTCCACTTGATGAACATAAGCAGCACCATGTAGAAGAACAGCACCGTCAGGAACACGATCTGTGGGATGAACTCCACGTAGATGCTGATGCGACGCTTGAAGTAGCTGCAAAATGAATACATATGATTACACTAAAGTTCTTACTAAAATCATTAAGAAAAAGAAATGACAAATTTTAACTTTTTACTTTATATGGCGTCATTAAATCGGTCAACAAAATCCATCGGTTAATATATTCTCTACAATCTAGACTTACTGCCGACCAAAAAAAAATTTAGAGTTTTGTATAGAACTACGGGATTAATTTTAATTGACACTTTTGGTACAATGTTGAGCGACAGTTTCGACTTTGAGTTGCTTGTAAATTCCCTTTAGATCGCAGTGTTTCGTGCAACAAGCGCTCGTATAAAGCGCTGAAGGTGTGCAGGGAGACGTACACGTGGTTCCAGAGCGACATGCACACGCCGAACAGCATGTGGAAGACGCCGATGATGATCGATATCTTCATCTTGTACGCGTTCATGAAGATGATCTTGTTGGACTCGGCCAGCTGCGGACAAAACAATTAATTTATGACGTCGTTTACGTAATATTAGTGCGTGGATCAGACATTTAACGAAATAAAAAAATAACCTTATGACAATATCAAGTCCTTTTCCCTACTTCCCATAGTCGCGGGAGCAACGTGTAAACTGACCTGCCAAACGGGATCGATTCCGAACGGATACGGCGTCTGTATATAGTCCTCGGAGTCAGGGTTGAGCTGCAGCAGCTTGGTGCTGACCAGCGTGTCGTTCTTATAGTTGTTGCGCCACGACGAGCCGAAAATGTTCAAACTCTTGGAGAATATGTCATTGTATATAAGACCGGTGTACATTGAGAAGATACCCATCAGCAGGATGATGTAGCGACCGCCGAAGAAGATGTTCCAGATCTGAAACAAACATGTGACATATAAATTACGAATTTTAAAATTGTTTAATAATTTTAAAATGGTCAAAATTACGTGTTATCATAGAACAACAGTGATTTATACAGAAGGCGATGGTGGCATCTCTGGTAAACTAATCTCTGAAAAAAAAATAGGCTCTGATGTATACAGACCTCGCTGTCAATCTTCTTGGCCTGCAGCGGCTTTTCCTTATAGCACATCCAGAAGCCGAAGGCGGCCATGATGGCGCCGTGGCCCAGGTCGCCGAACATCACCGCGAACAGGAACGGGAACGTTATTATCGTGTACGGAGCTGCAACAAGGACATGGACATTTTAAAATGAAAATGAAAGATGACTTCTAACACCTAAGCTAGTTCAGACGTGCACGTACCCGGGTTGACCTCGCGGTAGGAGGCGACACCGTAGGCGTAGATGAGGTTCTGAAAGGCGGCGG
>JAODUI010000031.1:457660-481521 GCA_027563995.1 Papilio gigon
CGGGTTCTCCATCGTCTCCATGCGGTTGAGGATCGGCGGCACGGAACTGCCGCTACGCTCCTGAATAAGATTTTTTATTCATATGTAAAGTATTTTTTAATCCAATATCTATTAGTTGAAGTGTAGCAGAAAGCATTGTTTCGTGAGACTGACCGTGCCCCTCCTGAGCGCGAGCTGTATGGTCTCCAGGTCCAGCGCAGGCACCCAGCACTCGGCGATGAGGCACTTCTGCGTCACGTCCAGATTGAACAGGTTCAGCGTGTGGTAGATCGCCTTGATTTTGCGGACCTTCACGAACCAGTTCTTTATGTTCTTAGCCGCAGCGACCAACACGCGGTGACGGTGGTCCTGAGTCTGACCTAGCACCTGTGAAATATTAGTTTTTTATTGAGTAAGACATTCTTTTACTCCCTTTCGAGTGCAAAGTGAGAATCAATGAACACACAGTATTAAGGTCTTCGATCCGTGTCATGACGCCCATGGCCATCTCGCGGCGGTCGGCGGGCGCCTCGGGGCAGGGGTAGAGTGTGGCGCGGAAGCCCTCGCATATCTTCTTGACACGTGTCTTCAGCTGATCTCCTTGGAAGAAGATGATGAACACTGACTTGTACACCTGGTCCGACTGCAACAAACACGAAACATTCATTAATTTCACTCATCTTTTTCCGATTTTGTAGTGGCGATATAGGTGGGCACTATGGGCACTACTTACAGACGAGGGATCCTCTAGGGGACTGTCGATCTCCGCCTGCCTGAGGAAGACGTTGCCGCGACACGCGCGCCACAGCATGCGCTCAAAGGCGGGGATGCGCTCGCGCAGGATCACGCCCGCCACGAAACTACAACATACAACACATTCACTCATATTCTTAACTAACACACGACGAAACTGATTTCACTATTAAACATTGCTGTAAATATAGTTATTACAAGAATTTAGGACATTTACGTTCATGATTACACTAGTTTGTGACTTTGAAATTCGGCTGCCAGTACACTGGTACTAGAAGATATTGTTTTCTCTATTTATATATGAAAAAAAAGTAAGGGATAACAATATGTTTTTGTATAGGTGTTTTGGCAGTGAATACAACCTTGGTCATAAATGTGTAAATGAAACCAGTTTCGTCGCTGAATTAAAAAGAAAAATATTTTATAAAGAAAAGGCAAAGTTGCCTTTTCTTTATAAAATATTACAATACAAATGCCGCTTCCTTTATTAGAATGATGAGATAGTAAACGATATACCGGAATGGCACTTAAGCTCGTATGCTTTTACAGCAGCGAAAAATAATAATAAAGCAAACATTTTTTTACAACTTAACTAAAAATATTCAACATTCTCAAATTCAGGAGACATTGGTGGCTCGTAAATAATTTATTAAAATTTCGTCAGACGTTTTTGTACATTTCCCTTCGACTCGTGTTTCAGAGCATGCGAACTGATCCCAGTCGAAGTAACCCAAAAGTAGGATCCCTACTAGGCCCGACACTAGTCGGTGCCGACATCGGATACATATGTGAGTGTTAGCCATTTATATATTTTATTAATTATAACTTTATACTATTTTTTTAATGTTATTTAAAGATCCATATTAAGATATAGTTGATGCAAAACATTTCAACGCATTTAACTAAATAAATAGAGGAAACACCAACAATTACAATCGCCTCGATAAGCACATTCAAGGGCGCCCTAAATATATAAATGTATGTACATATATATGTATGTAGTAATATTTTTCCACTTGATACCTCGCGGTGATAGCGGCCTACGTATGTAATGAGAATTCTATCATTGATAAGAAAAAAATCTCTGGAATGATAATGTTGTTTGAAGTAAATGATAGTCAATCGTAACGGTGACGGCAGGTTAGTTTGAATTGCATAACTTCGTGTAATCTAGAACTCAACTATATTATAAACTCTGATCACTGTATCTGGGGGGCGCAGCAATGCCCCTACCACTCTGACTCTGACTCAAACGTATGGGAGTAAAACTTCGAAACCTCCGGTAGATATATTATCGGATACCTCAGAGCCACTGAAACTCTTCGTATCTTCAATTTAGCGTATATTTCGACGTATACGCATATTTAGTATTATCTACAAGTAAATAACAGCACGCATAACTTTATGTATCTCCAGTACTAGTGCGGGCAGAAGGACACAACTTATCTGTCGGTAAGCAGACATAAAAAAATCAATGGAATTGAAAATCTGTACGCCAGACAACTAATCTCGCTGTTATAAAGTTTTTAGAACGAACCATAGATGGTTCACCTTGAAAGCGTTCGACCTCAGCCCTCTCGAATTGACGCGGGATTTTGTTATTAAAAAAAAGTTGTAACTCAACATCTTTATTTTATTCAGACAGCATAGCTTTACTGTTGGCAATCTGTATATTACTATTGCAAGAACTATTACAGTTGCAAAATAAATCATCAGAAGTACTATATCATCGAATATCAAGTTAACCGAGACAATTGCAGTACACTTACTATCAGCTGTCACAAACATGCCAACCAATGCCCTCTCTGTCCTCATCTCACAGGGGTTAGCGGACCAATCATTCATCAAAGAATTGTGTGAGTGAGTTATCACACTCATCTTAAGTGCTATAATTAAGCACAGATGTATATTGTTGCGACATATTTTGGACCTAATTGTATAATGAGCGTCAAATGACATTTTTCAGCGAAACGGATAGGAAATAAACGTCCCCGACTGTAGTAACGTAATAACTTATCTTTATAGCACGACTTAGTGCCGGGTAACCGTTAACAATCCGCATTGAAATCTAAATATCACTTAAGCAAATTACGTTGTACTTGAAAGGTATGTTTTGTGTCATCTCTATAACGTGGTTCGTGGGGGGGCGAGGAAAAACGTATTATTGATATCCCGACACTTGATTATGACGCACCTATTAGGATTATTAATTTAAAGCCATAATCATAATATGTTTAGTGATTGGGAGCTGCAGGAGGCGGACGGTAAGATTATAATGACATTTATGGAAACCAACCATACCAAACCAAAATTCCTATTTTAAGATATAAGGTTCTAATAGAATGCATCTATAGATAGAATAGTCACGTTATCGCGGCCGCCCACAACGTTTTTACCATTACATGACAACTCTATGACCCAAATAGATTACACTTAACGTGAAATATCTAACATATAGTAACATATATTGACATGAACAACAACAACGCGATATTTTAAAGTTTGAAAAACATGAAAATTACCTTATTTGCGTCGTGCTGATTTATTATTTAAAAATAAGAATTATATCTTAAAATTAAATAATGACCTCCTTGGAAAAAAAAACAAGAAAGATTGGGATTTAAACGATGAAGATAGTGATTATATAGTTAGGCGTAAGCTGAGGTCAGACAATATGACGTCACGTGCGACTGACTAAAACCGCAGCCAGGGTTGCCTCATTTAGTGCAAATAACATACATTAGAAGCGTTGTCCCACTATATAATGTAACGAGCGGCAGCCCTACATTCAACGTTCATGGTACGGCGGGGTACGGCCAACATATACAGATATATTAAATTATTAAGTCAACAATACAGCGACTATTACATAATATACTGAGGGAGCGGTTACTATCCACAGCCCGAAATTACCCTAGTCAAGTTTGCGGTGCCAAATATAAGTATATTAGCAAAGGGAAATTGCCAAGAAAGTCAACATTTACCCAAAATGAATTTTAACTATAAAAGACAGGTATATAGCGGAGGTTTAATATCAGGGTGGTAACATTTAAAGATATAATTGTTTAGAATAGGCTTTATTTGCCGAACTTATTTGATTTATTATTAAACCGCGAAGTATGGAAGAATGCTTAGATAAATTGGCGAAGGTTACGTAGGTACGCTTCAGCAAGGATACAGCCTATTTGGTCTATATTTGAAATATGTTATCATGCACATTGGTCGCCTTATTTAATATCAGTGCCTTGCATCCGCGCTGATTACATACGTGTAATAATTTTATCACGTGAAGAGGCAACAGCTGATTCACATTGAGGAAATCTCGGGACGAATGCGTCATAGATAACAAACATTTCAATATAATTTGAAATATTCCATTAAATAATTAGAGTACCTGTACTGTATTTCGGAAAGTCCAGTTTACCTTAGTGACGAAACATTATATGACATTCGTAGGGAAAACAAGGTATGTTTCTATACTTTTAGCAAAACGCGTGTAGTTCATAAGAGACGGCTCTAAAACTACGGTATATTTGCCAGTCTCCCTATTTAGGATACCATATACACGCGACATTGGCCCAATATGCGAAGGGAGAGACATAAACAAATAGAATTGATAGTTTATAATCTGTTCGCCTAATGTGGCTTCGTGTGGATCGTCAGATTTCGAGACCAAGCTCATCAGCGACGGTCATTGATCTACTGTGCCAGTACAAATTTGATGTTATTCTGCGAAAAGCTGATCGAAGTTATTTTATATAAATGATGACTTGGAGTCACATCTTCGATAGACAAGAACATGTCGTAGCTCATAGTAACACGCTCACGACAGCTGCACAATTAGACAATACAATAATTAATGTAAATATTATTCAAGCTTATTTGCCGAGATAACATGACCGAGGCACAGCACGCAAACCTATACAATGTCGAGATCGTTAATAGCCATGCGTTGAGTTACCGTCCACATCCGATTGACGTACTTTACGATTTACTTCGACTTCCTCAAATAGACGAGCGATTACTGCAATCAAATAAGAACTCAACCTTCATGAACATAAAATTCAAATTGCTATACTGTTTCATGAATATTAAAGTTTGATAAACAAATTTGATCTTTATCGCCGGGTGGGTTAGTATCAATGTCGTTTGGCTCGTAATAAGGATGATATAATAGTTATGGGCTCACCTTGGCACGGCACCAAGTCCCAGCGTCTGGGTACACGAAATATCCGATGATTTAACGTCTGGAACTTCATAGCCTACAAATACTCTATAACTGGTTTCCCATTTACAACGAAGACAGACAGAGATAATAAAAAGAAAAAATATATTATATTTGTCAATCAATAATGTTTGGGTAACACATAATAGTTATTTAGTACTGTATACAATTTTAACCTTTCAATAATATTAAAGTTTACTCACCTGAATTATTTTTTTTTAAAGTATTACTTTTTTACCACAACTATTAATAACCAGATTCAAAACCATAAACACTTTCCTAATCAGCCACCAATGTCTCCGTCATGTACTCGCAGTATGTAGCTTTCTAAAACTACATACAAGGTGCACTATAAAAAAAACTACCATCACAAAAAAACGTATATTTTTATTGATGGTACAGTACTAGCCATTCTTTGATAAGAAACATAAAAAAAATGTATGTCCGTCATGTAAGACTAGATTGCAAAAAAAAAAAACAAATAATAGCCAGTGTGTCAAGAGCCTCGGCGTTATCCATTAAGCGAGCAAAGGAAGCTGTCGATCGCAACAGTTAAATCCATTACACAGTTGTAAATCAGTATTTATTAGAAATATTTACTTCCCTTGTATAAGGAGCGTAACCAGTATTAAAATTATTTATTCCTTCTATATGGTCGCCATTTGACGACAAACTGTTCACCACATTTCTCTCCGTACTTTATTTTCTAATTGAAATGCCTATATCAATTATTTACGACCTTCTTTCTACAGACTGGAAGTATTCATCGTTTTTAAAAATTATACTTTAGTCGATTCGGGTTTTTCCCCTGGCGTTATCCTTACGCTGGTTAAAGAGGTTAGAGAATCCCATACTGATATCAATTTAATATATGAATAAATTGTTTAAAAAACATGTATAATATAGTATAGTATGCAGTCGATAGTCCATATTATAACAATAAGTTATTGTTTAGGTAGAACCGTAATAGATTCTTGTCCTTGGTGAACACCTATCAAGCAATTTTCCTATTTTATATGATCAGCTATAAAACAAAAACAATTACGCAATTATGGCCTTAAGGAATAACAATAATGTACGTATATTGTTTATTATGACATGGAAATATTCCATAGAATCAAGTTGAAATCTCACAAGACGTGATTGACAAAATTGTGATCCGATAAACGTGCCCTTCAACAGTAATCTCCACTTTACCAACAAACTACGAGTGTGGCACTTCACTAACTCTTGAGTATCTAAAAATATTACAAAACTAATTTAATTTACTTTTTCATAATGACTAGCGAAAATTATTATATTTTAATGATGTACGTTAAGAATATTTTTTTGATGCATTACAAACCATTTTTGATTTCAGAATTTTGTATTAATATTCATCTTGAGAAATTCAGTCGTTTTTTGTACAGAGTTTTTTATTATAATTACAAATAGTAAATAGTGGACCGACGACTTAGTGCTTTCGTCGCGAAGTTGATGGATGCGGAAAGTGGAGGACCCTATACTGTGGAAGGCATTGGGTGAGGCCTATGCCCAGCAGTGGGCAGACAAGGGGTGATGATGATAAAGTTAATACATCGTAGTGTAATATGGAGAAGGTTACATGAGGTTACAGTTCATAAACACTGTAGAAACTGTTATTTTCGTTGTGATAATGTATCAGTCACGACGTGCAAGGTGGGCGACCGCCAGTAACGGTCAGCACGTCACCAATATGATTAACACAAAATATTTTTATCACATCATCACTATTTAGACACATCGCCGAAGAGTTCCATCTAAAATGATCTCATAAGAGATATTACCCTTTTCTTCGGATGGGTCAATTTCTTTTGTTTGCCCCTTTATCGCTGAACTTGTCTCTCCATGCTGTCTCACTAGACATTGTCTGCTGTTTTAAAATCTTTTAACTACTCAGTCAGCCATATTTTTCGTCTCAATACAATGATCCGAATGTAACCTTTTTTTGAAAAATCCTCTGTTTAAATACCACAACCAAACTATGCCGGATGAACTTAAAAAGGAGATAATGTCAATCTCGAAAGTATTCCAACCTGCAAACTAGCGATCCCAGACAGACGCGCCGCATTACGCGTCATCGCTATCTATCGTCATTGTTTTTGTTTGAACTTTATCTTATGTTCAATACGAATCGATCATAACATCACACATACGCCGGTGTTTTATATCACACCAGACAATACACGCTTTTAAACAGATAAAGCGGACAATGGCGGTAAAATTCACGCCAACTCCTAATGAGGCCTTGTTTTAAGAATTGAAAGTGTTGTATTCATTGTTGCATATACCATTATACATAATTAGCATAAATTCTTCTTATTGAGACCAGTTCAAGGACTATTTACTTTTTACCTACTGCAGGAACGAAACTACGTAAAACGTAATTAATATCTTTTGGACTTCGTCTTCCTTATATCGATTGGTCCGTTCTCTAATATTGTTATATATCTGTATATCATACACAAAATTCTACATACCAATGTACTTGAATCCAGGTCGCTCGATGTTAAAGCCGTAATTAGACTGTCTCTAGTTTCTTTTAATCACTGTCACCATTACATGGCGACACATTAATATCTCTCGGGCGCGCATTGTATCGTTAAACCACTGATAAATGCCTTGTCCTCTCATTCATCTGTGACGGGAGTTATTTTTGAAAAATCATCTAACACATGGACTCGAATATTCTGCATTGTAATATAGTGGGTTGTTATTCATTATGACATAGCGTATATACAAAGTCCAGCCCTGTGACCAGATGAGTTTTATTTAATGACGTTAGTCCTTGGTATTTGTAACATACGTAATTTACCACTTACCTCGTTTTACATATGAAAGTATATCTCTAATCTTAATTTTTTTGTCTTATTCATTGAAACGGTATTTTATAAAAATAAAAAAAATTAACATGGACTAGGCTTAATCATAACTTAATAAGTATAAACTCAATTCGACTTGCGTAATAACGTACAATTCATATGTCGAATCTGTATTTGATTTGAAAAACTTCCAGTCCAATTCGTGTGGTGCACGGTGACGGGATGTCGCCAAATACGGTCCAATGTGTTTATTAACAAGTCCATACTTGATCCCCGAAGGTTTCTACCAACGGCATTCACACTCAAATTTACTTGAAACGCTTATTTGATAATAATTGAACAATTAGACACGCTCCAGTGCTCGTGAATGAATAACGTGAGACAAGATATAAAAGTAATAACGAATACATTAATAACTAAGACACTCGTACCAAGACGCTGTTAGAATGATATCAAAGTAGAAAGTAGGAGCTGGTTCGTATTCACATCAGTCGTCAGCGGCAACCTTGGAGCCGAAACTCTTTTGGAATAGTTGAGCACCGACATCCAACACGACGTCGTCGATCGGGCGCAGAATTTGGTGTCAATGATACTGGTTACAGTTGCACAACAATGTGATTACGAAACGCGAAGTACTCTCCGGCATTTACAAGTTTCGCACCTAATTCCATATCTATTCTTGAAGTCCAAGATACCATCGATAATAACACAGAGATCGACAATGTGAACAGAGGTGACATAAAAGTGAGAGGTTAGTAAGCATAATGTGGATTAAGAGATTCCAAGCAACAGAATTGAAGAAAAATCGAATTGATAGATGATTTGTTTTCAATTCTGCAATGTCCCGCCGAACGGGTCCATTCACAAGACACGGTGACAAGCCGCCGCCACAGCTATACCCAACTACTCTATAATAACTTTGTACACTACTAACCAAGGCAGGAATTCCAAGGATTCTTGCTTATCCCGAAAACTAGGGAATAATAGCACAGTGTTAGACAAACATACAATTTATATCTCTTCACCAGTGTCATTGGAACAATCACAAAACATTCGTTGTTCGGCAAATTTTCGGATTGTTCCAACGGATCGTTTCAGAAACTCAGTGCTGCAACTCGATCACTTTGCTGTTTACTTAACATGCATGCGTTTGTTATTGTGTCGTGTACTACCATACATCTGTTTCATCACCGCCAACATTTACTTTTTATCCAGCGTCACTTGTCCAAATTTTAGAATATACGTCATGCCCGTGTCGTCTTTTAATTGTGATAAATTAACATTTGCCACATCCATCTTCGGGAGTGTGATAGTTTGCTCTGCGTCCGTGTCTCCAGACTAGGCTGTTACTTCGACTTCCGATTAGTAAACAACTTTATGTAAACATTAATGTGTAATCGACCTTTACCAAATAATAAAGCTGCCTGCTTTGTGAGCACATCGTGATTGATTGCACCGTCCGGGCGCGGACGGTTGCAAACAATCAGTCCGTACAGCGACAACACATATCGGAACATTCACATAGAGCTGACTTCAATTTGTTACCACAGCTAAAATGCAGTAAGGAGTTTACTTCAGAATTACCGATCATGTATCATTCAGTCAAGTACTAATGAATCGCGTAACAAGTATAAACAGTGAGTTAGGCTGCAGATCAGCTGTAGGAACGGTGGGTCAGTGTCACACTAGTGCCGTATGTACACAAGGATACATACCCTAGTTGGACGTGTCCCATATGTTTGTTGGGGTCGTCGGATATCAGCGCACGCGTCATCGATTCAGTGGTATTGGCACCACCCTCGTGCTAGCGGACAAACAAACATGTACAGACAGACAAACATCACCCTGGGACGGCACATCGCTAAAGCTGAAACCGCATATGACTTGGAACCCCTACTGCGGATCATCACTCTTTATGCTTGTTGTAGGAAAAAAGTAGCGCCAGCGCGTGACTATGTCGGTGCTTACGAAATAGTAACTACGGAACAAATTCCAAAGCGTTTCTTGCATTGTTAGTTTTATACTACTCGCATAAGTGTCTCGCTTAGAGTACGGTGGGCCGTTCTTGTCTATCGCTAAAAGACTAAGTCTTCTTCGCTCGACTAAATCTTCGTTCGTGAGGCTAGACTACATAAATGGGTACAGAACTCAGAGATGCATGCAGATATGACAGGAAAACGGAAAGCATGACGACATGAAATCATAAAATTATAATGCGACAACTTTGCTCTCGGGCCTGGCCTCGCGGTCGGGTGGACTTCAAAAATAAATTATGTTCGTGGAAAACGTTGGTTAGTCGTCAAACTCACTCAGGCAGCAGTCGGTTAGCATCCGCGGGAGCTCGGAATTAGACCTCGATATTTCGTATTAGAATTGTCAATCTAAGGACGCGTGTCACATCGCTACGGTAGGCATCATTCAACACACAAGGAGTTAAAGAGACGTGTTATTCTGATGATGTACTATAGACCGGCTGACTCCAATGCTTGCCTGAGTGGTGAGAGGTAGACTCCCGCGTCAGCGTCACAGTACAAGCGCTGAAAAAATAATACTGCTCTAGGACTTGCTTTGACTCATAAAACATCCCAAGACACGAGGCCCAGGATGGTGTACGTCAAGGCACGTCAGAGAGCGGACAAAGTCAATCGGCATACCCCAGCTTGAGCGCTTGCCCGCCCGCCATGAGGCCCTCCTCCCCCAGTAGGGTGACCTGTTCCTCCTCGCGCGACGGGTCCGCCATCTTGTGCACACACGCGCCAACATGGCGCCAATGTCAGTGTCGCGTCCAATGACAATGTCACGTTATACTTTACAAAATGAATCTTAATAATTGTTGTCAAACGACATTCTCTAAATATAATTGTGACATCGGCATTGAAACACTTTTTTTAATAGAAAAAAAATAAACAAATTAAAATAAATATAATGTATGAAAATGTCATACAATGAAGGACTTTAAACAAGAGAAGACAAATTAATTGAATTAGATGTTTGTTACACGCGACTGAAATAACGTTTGTAAATTAGAATTAGAAGTAGACGTTAATCAGTGCTTTAAGTTCTTATTGTTTTAGTACAATAAAAATAAAACAATACAAGGGCTTGTAATATTAATTTGAAAGCCGTGTGCCGCCTTGGAGCTAGTTTTTTTCTACAACAGCAATTTAAACCTGGCTCAGTGTAATGATAGTGCCTTCGACACAGTCATGTGGTAAATTACTTTTTGTTGATCCTTGACATGGTACTATCGAATTGTCAACACATTTAGCACAATGACGCGTTGTAAAACAATGTCCAATGTTGACCATTGTTAAGATACAAGAAAACAGTGTTTAGTTTACGATGGAGCATAATTCAATAGGGTTCGTAATCAGCTGACAAACTTACTGCACGCCAGCGAGGATATCTCCGACGTTAATTATCTTATCACTGGATTATTTTACGACTAAGTAATTACAATAACATTATCGGACCGATTTACCGGTACTTTTTCTAATTATACCATGTGACTCCGAATCAAAAAAAATTACGCCAAGTTAAATTTATTTAGAAAAGAATGATTTAAAGCACTATATTATATATATCAATAAGATAGAAAATTACATTTCCTTTACGAAAAAATTAATTTTACTTTTTAAAATCAGAGCACATACCGGTCTTAATTATAGAAAACCGAAATTGAAGTTTTTTCGAACTACCTACATCGTGTAATGTAAGTTTGATAGCTGACTGTGTCATGAGGGGTGCCGCGATGTTCTTTCTCTTACCTCATCGAAGAACACCTGAGTTTTCCTGAGTATATGTTTGAGTTCAGTCAGCTCAAGGTAGTTCCGCTTCAGAGCTTCGGCGTTTTGATTGACTTCGCGAAGTTCGTTTTCTAGCTTTTCGAAGGTGGCCTGTGGTTCAAAAGTACAAATGTACGCAACCGTATAAATAAAACTATAGACTAATGAACCTAAACCCGTAATTCGGGGTGATAAGCAAAGAATACATACTTTGCATAATATTTGTAGTATCTTCGTACCCTATTTCCCTACGGAAGGTTGGCAGGGTAAATTCTACTCTTCCATACGTCTCGGCCAATGTCAATGTTTAGCAACAGTAATACCAAAGTTGTTCTAATTTTACCTCCAGATCGATCATCTCCCTAGGCTGCGGCGCCTCGGGGCACTCCCCGGGTATCTCCAGCATGGGTATCCCGTCGCGCCGGATCTCCTTCTCCAGGTACCGCAGCTTGCGTTCCATCTCATCGCAGCGTCGGACTTCATTGACGAACTTACGGTGGAAAGCGTTCACGTCCGGATTGAGCTGTAGGCATATTTAGTGGTGAATATTTTGAGACCATTCAATTATTGCGACGACGACGACGGCTTAGTACGAACGGCAGGAAGTAGTTGGATGCGGAAGGCCTAGGAACGCATACCATGGAAGGCCATGGGAAAGGCTTATGTCCGGCAGTGGACAGACAAGGGCTGGTGATGATGGTAATACAATAATTAATTTTCATTGATAAATTCACATAACAATATTTGTTTTTATTCTTGGTTAAAAAAAAACTTTGTAATGATTCCTATTAGGATTGCCAATGTAGAGTGGGTAAGTACATTTAGTTTATAATTACATAGAAACAAATATACTAACACACACTTCAACTGATGGTTAGTCATCGGTTTATTTTATGTTACATAATGATAAAAAAGAGATCAGAAATTGTATGTATGAATATTTATATATTTGAGGATGTTATTATAGTTGTATGTATTTGGGTGGCATGGAGATTAAAATTTGAGTAAAAAAAAATTAAAGTGGTATTATAGATTTCTGATTTTAGTTTTTATCTTTACTTTATTAAATTATCTAAATTTTGTGATAACAATTTTTATCACAGTTAATTTATCAATATGAATTGATGAGAATCACATGACTGGTCGTAGTCACAGAAAGCAATTATTTTTTCGTTACATAACAATCCATATATAATCCTAAAACTGCACTGCACTGATGCTTGTATATTATATAAGAATATATACATATTATCTTTAGATTCTGAAAAAACATAGACAATACTTTTTTTTAAAAGACAAGAGAGTAAACAACCAGCTCAATCACAAGGGTGATCATCAACGCCCATCAACAACATCAATACTACAAGAACCGCAGATGCATTGCTGGCCTTTGAGGAGATACACTCATTTATTGAAGGTCCATAAGTCTAACAGACATATGTCTTACAATTGTCACTGCTTTTGTAATTTACAATTACCTCTATGTTTATAGTAATTGATTTATTGTCTAATTAAACTTAATAATTAAATTAACTAAGGAAAACTTAAGGAATATATACTTTTGCATAGTTATATAGTTATAAAATCTTGAATGTAACTGATTACATGCAATAATTGTAGTTTTAAAACATAAGTTTATAAGAATATGTTTTTTTCTAGTGATGTAGATAATACTTATGTTCATCCATACATTGTGTAATACATAAAATCATATGTGAGAAATTCATGCACATATTTTTTTTAATACAAGCAAAGGGGGCAAATGATCGGTGATATCACAAACATGGTCATCGCCACCCATGGACATCAGCAACACTAAAGGAGCAGATGCGTTGCCGGTTTAATTGTAATTTAATATTTGGTTTAATTACATGACTTATATAAGATAAGCTTATACAATAAGTTTTATATTAACTCCTTTTACTTTTTTAATGCAAGTGTCAGTGAAAATCGTAGGTTCTTATAGGATTTTTAATTAATAATATCATTAGAGGCAATAAAAAAAATAAAGACTATAAATTTTTATTGTATTATTTTAATATATTTTGTAATTATTTGTTTCATTCTATATTAACTTGAAGACGTTAGAAAATCTAACTTTGTATTAAATATTCATTGACACTTTTACATTGCAGAATTTGTAAAGTTTGAAATTTGTAATAAGAAGGTATAAGGTGGGGCGGATACAACCAGGAATTATTCTATCAATCTTGAAACTGGGACAACCTTAGGATACCAATGTGAAAGGGGGTCACAGATTTCCCATCTAGCGACTACTGTAGATATAGAATTAATACCCGATAAAATCAATTGTGTCGTCGCAAACAAAGTAAGGGGCGTTTATACTGATGAATACTCACGTCGCGAAATTGAACGAGTCCCAGTTCACCAAGTTCGGACACGCAAGCATAAGCTGCTTCACTTTGCAAAAAAAGTTGACACAAAGTCATTTCCTCACTTCTAAATAGCGAACCCATTTTTGCGATTTCTTTCTTTTACACTACACTATTAAACACATTCAAAAAATAGGCTCCGTCGCAACAGCCTGCGAACAGACTTAAACGGCGACGAAACCGAAATAAGTGGCAAAATCGATAGTCGCTAATGATTTTCCAGTTCAGCGGATTCGTCATTCAATGCGCAACGCAAAGCCGCAGAGCAGAGGCGCAGAGATAACAAATAAGAATTTAAAGGTGATACCATACAAAATACAAAATTTGTTACGAAGTAAAAACAGCTTAATTTTGCTTTATAAATCTTATGAAGTTATAGCTATAGTTTTCTAGCTTATAACATCCTGAATTTTATATGCATAGGTAAAAGAATACAAATTCGATACCAGAAAGACAACTGACCATTTATTCGAATTTTCATATTATGGTCTCAAAATATTACTAAATCTTTCATGGTCTACGGTAGAATTTAGTACAATTAGATTTATTATCTATGTTTAATCAACTAAATATACATGCTACTGAATTTGAGAAACACGGAATGATCAACATAGTTCTCTCTTTCTCTCAAAGGAAAAGCTTAGTAATGTATCTCAGTCATTTTACATGGTAAAATGTAAAAACTACATTTTCATTTTATTCGCATAATAATGTCAAGGAATGACAGATTAAGGTTATATCCCGGATGAATTTAAAAATAATTCAATTAAAATTAGACCATGAATACTCGTAAAAGAAGTTAAAAAGTAAATTGCGATGGTAATGTCTGAACTGCTCGTTCAATAGCGGATATTTATCACTATGTTTCCTTTCATCTTATAGTGATATTTTAACGTTTTATTTTTTCAGGCGTTACTGGGCGCACAAATAGTTATAACCCTTATTATGGTGTCGATAATACAGAAATTCAGCAAGTACTCGTTTGCTCGATGGTTACTATGTTCCCAAGGATTGTATCGATACTTATATCCTGATAATAACGAACTGAAAACACTAGCCGGGGTACCAAAGGATAAGCCGAAAGGAAAAAAAAGTGGCAAGTCGGAGAATGGGAAGCCGGAGACTTTTCATGTTCCTCGTAGCTTGGAGCTACAGCTCGAGACTGCACCGGTCACCGCGCTCGATGTTATTCATTTGAGGTTTTATGCTGAGTATTTATGGATTGTTGATTTCTCTTTATATACGAGCATAGTATATATCTTGTCTGAGGTGAGTGGTAGGGCCTAGAGTAGCCAAAGGTATATTTATACAATTAATTAAGATATGTTGTCATTTATGAACATATTTACATTGATGTGTAACAAGGCTCAAGGTGTGACAACGAATATAATTGAAGCAAGGTGAACAGTAGAGTTTAAGCTATTACAACCAATTTTAGCTACAATATTGGTAACAGAATTGTGAATACAGTCAATCTACCCATATTTCAAGTGATATTTGTTATATAAATTAACTGTTATTACAGATATACACAGGCATATTCCCGCTGAAGGATGAGTTCAACTTGAGCATGGTTTGGTGTCTACTTGTGGTGCTATTTACATTGTATCCTTTTTTATTTTCCAATATAGAATATTATGACATAATAAGGCATGTTTGTCCATATTGTCTATATAGAGTCAAAAAAAAATTTATTATTCAAGTTAGATCTGCACAAAAATTTATTTATTACAGTATTTGGAGTAAAGTATGTATTTAAGCAATGGAAACCATAAAATGCATATTTATTCCTTAATTATGAACCAGTAAAATATTACTATCACTGACAAAGCAGTACTTCACAAGTGAAGAGTCTATAGGCGAGCGGTCTACATGCATTGTGGCGTTCTGTGTCTTCCTGCTGATAGCGATGATGGTGTTGATTGTGGACGAGTCTAATCTAGAAGTGGGTGTGGATCCTGCATATGACAGCTTCTATGAAAATGCATCCAAGTTTCTTGAGAATCAAGGATTGTCTTCTGTGTAAGTAATAAATTAAATGTTTGTCAAATGATTATACAAATAGCAAAGAATAAATATTGTTACAAGAAAACTTTGACATCCAACCTTGTTTACAATTACTAAGAAAATCATACTTTTGTAATTTGTGTTTCTTAATTTAAACATGTTCCAGTGGGCCGGCTTCCAAACTAATATTAAAGTTGTCCCTGGCGGTGTGGGCGGCCACCATTGGTACACTGTTCACATTCCCAGGACTGAGGGTTGCCAGGATGCACTGGGATTCATTGAGGTAATATAATTCCATTTGTAAAACAAAAATTTTATAGATGGATTCTTAAAAGGTGTTCCAATTGCTTTGAATTTCTTTTTTCAAGTGGTTTAAGAAGTTTATTATTTAAAGGTTTGACTATTTGATAAACACTTAATATGTTGCATTGTATTGCTTATTGCTTTGTCGTCATAAGAAAGGCAAAAAATAATATGTAATGATGTGTGATGCTTACTATATTAATCTATTTACAGGTACTATGACGATAATAAAGTGAAAGTGTTACTTCTGAATATAAACTTCGCGATGCCCTTTGTGCTGGTTCTGCTGTGGGTCCGTCCTATCACAAGACATTATTTGACTGTTAGAGTTTTCAGCGGAATGACTACACCACTGTGAGTATAATGTTCATTTAACATGGCTTTGTTAGTAGTTACCTTTCACATAAATCTTCTGTCAAAGTGTTATCCTCTAAAAAATGTATTTTAGAAAATCTAGACTACCAATTTTCTATAAAAAGCAATGCTAGGTCATAAATTTGTCCAACAATCACTAGCTTAATGTAAACATTCTTTTATTTTTCAATTAAATAACAAAAAAAAATTGAAAAGATGTCAAAATATGTATGTTCTATATGTTCCATAATCTACCTGTGTCATTATTCCAGTATGACATCACACGCATTTGACACACTCCGCCTCGTGCTGGTTGTGGCGACAGTGGTAATCAAGTTGGCCCTGATGCCCCGACAGCTGCAAGCCTACCTCGACATGGCGCAGAGGAAACTAGACTCGCAGAAGAAGGAGGCTGGTCGGATTACCAACATTGATTTACAGAAGAAGGTTTATAATTTTTTCTTTCGTCTTAAAACACTGGAAATCTTACAAATGGTAATGCCATCTATCTGCAATTAACAGACAACACCTAATTCTGTGTTTTATGTTCGCCGACTATAGATGACACTATTACCTAAAAGTATGTGTGTATATGTAATCATTTGTACAATGATGCACTCAAAGTCAAATGGTATTGTTCTGTATAATATCAAAATGTTAAATCTACACTACGGGACTCCCTTAGCACTGATTAACCGATTGAGTAGCACAGTGTGAATTATAACTTTGAAACTATTATAACTTTGCAGATAGCGTCAGTATTCTACTACCTGTGTGTGGTGGCGCTGCAGTACGTGTGTCCTATCGTGATGTGCCTGTACCTGACGGTGATGTACAAGACGCTGGGCGGGTACTCGTGGTCGGGGCTGGGCTACGAGAGCGACGCGGCGGCCAGGCCGGCCGCCAGAGTTGTGTCCACAGGATTGGATGTGGAAGGCATTGAACAGTATCAGATGGCCTGGGAGAATCTGAAGATGGTAAGTGGTGGTAAATGTACACGTTGTATACTGCTTTAAAGTTGTTGAACAGTGACTTGAGCTAAATCAGTGATTATCAAACTTATTTCTTTTACTGCCCCCTTTGAAAATGAAAGACTTTTCAGTGCCCATCTTTATTCAACCCTTTAAATTTAGTTTATAATTTAGAACTGGTTCAAATAAAAAACGCCGCCTAAGCCAGCGTTTTTGTTACTCATAATATTTAATATTTACAATATATAGAAATAGTAAACAATGTTTACGTAAGTGAATGTTATTGTGTAGTAGATGGGTTTTAATTTTAGTGAAATTTAAAATATTATACAAAGTAAATGAAATTACAAATTCTACATCACCTCCCTAAGCCCTATCTCCTGTTTAAAGACATCTCCAGATTCGAATCGTTTCCCTGAGTGTAGTGAAGTCAGTATCTATTCTAAGTTAATGTTTTTTTATTTAATTCCACGCAATGGTTCTTAAACTACACTGAATAATTTATTTTTGTTTGTTTGTTCGTTAGATATTCACAGTGGAGGTGCACCGTGGGCTGCTGGGGTTCGCGAGCTGGTGGTGCTGCTTCGCGTGGTTCTTCATCACCTCGCTGGGCACCATGTACCAGTCGTACTTCAGGATCTCATGATCGCCGCACACTGTGTCTAGTCCCAACACATTCAATGCCATATTAAAGTGAACTTTAGCGTTTTTAGCACTGGATGTTTTACTATAACGTGACAAAGTGAAACTCCATTGCCTTCACACTTGTGTTATCACACTACTGTCATGACAGTAACACAAGTGCTTTGGCAGTGTAAATGCACAGTTTTAAAAACAGCGTTTCAGTTGGCACGTGAGGCAAACGAGACCGCTTGTATCTCATGTGCCAATTCAATCGCCTATACCATAATATTGTAGCTCCTGACCCAATGTTTAATTTTTGTTGTGAATTTTTGAATATTTATATTAACTAAGGCTAAACAATTTTGACCATCGCAATATTAAAAATATATATATTTAAGAGGTATAATTTAGCTTGGTGTGACCGTGCAAAGTGATCAGAGATGGAAATAAGTTATTTGGAGGTTTTTACACTATCACGGCTTTGAAAATGTTTACAAATGAATTTCGAACATGTTTTAAATGCTGTTCAGTTAAAATATTATATTGCTACTAAGATCGCGATGCAAGCTAGGGAAAAAGTTTGTATGTATGTGTTCATTTATCTTTGTACTGGATTTAGTATCAACTTTAAGTGAAATATAAAGTAAAAAACTAAGTAAACATATGATAGTGCTGCCATCTCCTAAATAATAACGTATTTTATGTATTAAGTGATATTAATGTCCATTGACCTTACTCCAGTCTAGTAACCTTGTATCAATCGAAATCAGCGCTTGTATGCAATTGGAATAATGTGAACATACACTACAACCAGAGTGCATTCCAGCCCCACATTAGGAATGGATTAAATAGGTGTTTACTATTTGCCAGTTATATTCCAGCGCTGATTTCGATAGCCACTGCCTTGCTGGACTGAAACAATGGGTAGAATGATTCAATTAGCACTTCCGAAACCTTGTAAATATACACTCGTACTTTGTCTTACTGTTTTTTTTCAAAGATGTTTGATAAGTAGGTTTGTTTCTGCAATGAAAACCCACGCTTTGACAATTGATAGTAGTTTTATTGTGAACGCGACCCAGTAACATAAATTAGATGTTTTGTTTTTGAAATGTTGATTATTTTTAAGAGTAAATGTTTAATTTCTAAACGTTGTCTTTTTTATAAACTAGAATAGTAAGGATGCCGTTAAAATATGACAATTGTAACATAAATGAATTCATGTGATATAACTAAAGCATTTTTTTTAAACAAATTATCACAACTTATTCTTAAAAAGTTCCGGCAGTATATTATCAGTTACCTGCTGATGTATGGACGTTGAATGCTATAAAAATCATCCACGGACAAGAACATTCTCGTGGTTATGCGATATCCCTAGCATTCAATATAATGTAATTATGACGTTGTGTGTGACTTGCAGATTTCATTGCGTTATTGATTTATGAAGCATCGTTTTGTTTTGATTAAAAAAAAGTAAATACATATGCCTTTGTTTCATTTGAATATCATCATTTTAAAGATTTATTAAAATAGTTACGAAATGTCGATGATGACACGTATAAATCAAGCTTCTTCAAAGTTTTTAAAATTTATAACCATGAAATAACGAAGAACTATTTAGGCGCGCAAATAACCACGTGGTGTCTTAAGCATGGGTGCTTGATTTAAAAAAAAACTTAGTATTTTGTTCATTTTGCCTTTATCGGGCTTTAAGCTTTGTGTTCTATGGATCTGTTACAGTATTTTTGGTTTTTCCATTTTAATTTACTTTTTGTGATAAGTTTTATTCCGCATTAGCATCAAGACTTACTTGACAGTGTTGTCAGCATGAAAATATTTCCCGATTTATAACGAAAGTTAACCAGATTTTAGTAAACGAATTTACTAGAATAATTTATATGAAAGGAACATATTTCGTTGCAAATCTTAATGCAAATTAATTAAAATAACGTTTAATATTACTGATTCACCCAAATTTTCTCAAGTTCATAAAAATATCAGTACAGGGACAAAAATTGTAGACGATATGAGTATAGGTCAAGTTTTCCAACAAAAAAATTAATGTTATGGGCTTGATATTTCATATGATTCCGACGTAAATAACCTTTTAAGAGTGGAAAAGAACATAGTAAGACCATAGATAGTAAACAATTAGATCAATATATTAATCAAAGTCATTAATCTAATTTTCATTTTCATCTTAATGATTTGAGTATTTGACGGATATTTTTGAAAAAAACTTTTATTTTTAGTAATTGAAATGTCTTTAAGTAGTTATTTTGATTTCTTGTTTCTTATACTTACTTTAAAAAATCGGTATTTAAAGTTATAGAAATATAATTCTTTCTTTTTTCTTCACCTCGACCTTCTCGGTAATCGGCTAGGAAGTTGGAAAAATCAATACTGAATACACGCAACACTGCATTTACTTGTACTGCAGTACTGCCCCACAAATTTAAATTTCAACCAATAGCAGCACAAAGCGTCTATCGATCGGTGTGTTCATTGGTCGGCCGGAAGGAATATTCCAGAAATCTCTCGTGACGTCGCGTCGTTACGTGTGCGCATAAAACCACGTAGAGCAGCCAATGCCGCTTCAGTTTTATTTCGTGACACGAAACCGTCAATCGCGCACGTTTGCTGAGAGATCTACTAGATTAATCTACGAAGCTACAGAACAAGAGGATTAGCTAAACTAAAAAAGTAAGTGTAAGGATTTTGTAGATATTGGAATGTTTAACTGCTGTAGTGTTAATTATTCCAGGATTAAGAGTCCAGACGTGCTTTTTATGTTCATCGGGAAAGTTCCTTGAACTTTTATCAGTTTAGTCAGCTTCCTCATGAGTCAGTGATTTTCTATGTTGAAATTTAAGTAAATGTTGAGTAGTTTATTTTCCAAATTAACACGTGGTGCTACTAATGACATTGTAATAAAGCTTAGCTTTATTGTGATTGAACTTTATATGCCTTGGTTTTCGTGGTATTTAGACCTATGATAACAAAGCATTAGGTCGTTCGAGAATGTTCGTATCGATTTTTTTATGTAGTGCGCGTTCCCGCGATTTTCCATGCGCGTCTGTTCCGCCATCTTTGATATTGTGAGTTAACCTTTAAATTTTTTGTTACAGATGGCCAAAGCACCAGCGGTAGGTATTGATTTGGGTACAACGTACTCGTGCGTGGGAGTATTCCAGCACGGGAAAGTGGAGATCATCGCTAACGACCAGGGCAACAGGACCACGCCCTCTTATGTCGCCTTCACGGACACGGAGCGTCTCATCGGCGATGCCGCCAAGAACCAGGTGGCGATGAACCCCAACAACACCATTTTCGGTGAGTACGATTAGCAAAATGCGCGTCTATTGCACGTTTGGGCCACGTGGTCTAGCACCCGGCCGGCACTAGACAAACAATGCTGCTCTTTATTTAACTGCTTTTGCAACGTTACATATATTTTAATGCTGCAGTTCTCTGTCGTGCATTAAGTTTCTGAATGTGAAAAATTGATAGATTCAACAAAGATAATAATAGTCTCGTGAGGCTAAGGCCTTGTAAAATGCGAGATTACATAACTATTTCTTCAGATTCTATTCATTTACGCCTAAGGAATAAAGTGACGTTAAAATGTATACGAGACATAACGTGACGTCATGCGATCTGATCTCAAGTTCAAGTCGGACCGACGCATAAATTTCTTTGGGCTAAACAATGCTTCATTTTATGTAAGGCCATATTTCTTTGTTAATGAAGTACTAATGTAACATGATGATACCCAACATACTAGACTAGAGTCTCTGAACATGTTGAATGATAAAAATAATCTGAGATTTCAATTTAAATAAATGTATATGAAGTTAAATAGTTCATTGTTCTAATGAAGCTTTCTGTTTGTTACAGACGCCAAGCGACTCATCGGCCGCAAGTTCGAGGACACCACAGTACAAGCCGACATGAAACACTGGCCCTTCGAGGTTGTCAGTGATGGTGGCAAACCAAAGATTAAGGTATCATACAAAGGTGAAGACAAAACCTTCTTCCCAGAGGAAGTGAGCTCAATGGTGCTTACAAAGATGAAGGAAACAGCCGAGGCCTACCTCGGCAAAACGGTGCAGAATGCAGTAATTACGGTTCCAGCGTACTTCAACGACTCACAAAGACAGGCCACCAAAGATGCGGGTACCATCTCTGGCCTCAATGTTCTCCGTATCATCAACGAACCGACTGCTGCTGCGATTGCGTACGGTCTTGACAAAAAGGGAGGTGGAGAACGTAATGTACTTATTTTCGATCTTGGCGGTGGTACTTTCGATGTGTCCATCCTGACCATCGAGGATGGCATCTTCGAAGTGAAATCCACTGCTGGTGACACTCACTTGGGAGGCGAGGACTTCGACAACCGTATGGTGAACCACTTCGTCCAGGAGTTCAAGAGGAAATACAAGAAAGATCTTACCACCAACAAGAGAGCACTCCGTAGGCTGCGCACGGCTTGCGAGAGGGCGAAGAGGACTCTTTCTTCTTCCACTCAAGCTAGCATCGAAATCGATTCTCTTTTCGAGGGTATCGACTTCTACACGTCCATCACCCGTGCCCGCTTCGAGGAGCTGAACGCTGACCTGTTCAGATCGACCATGGAGCCCGTAGAGAAGTCCCTACGTGACGCCAAAATGGACAAGTCTCAAATCCACGACATCGTCCTTGTGGGCGGATCTACTCGCATTCCCAAAGTACAGAAGCTTCTTCAGGACTTCTTTAACGGCAAGGAGCTTAACAAATCCATCAATCCCGACGAGGCCGTAGCATACGGCGCGGCCGTTCAGGCTGCCATCCTGCACGGCGACAAGTCTGAAGAGGTGCAGGATTTGCTGCTTCTCGACGTGACGCCCCTGTCGCTCGGTATCGAGACCGCCGGCGGTGTCATGACAACTCTCATCAAGCGTAACACCACCATCCCCACGAAGCAGACTCAAACCTTCACCACATACTCCGATAACCAACCCGGTGTGCTGATCCAAGTATTCGAGGGCGAGCGTGCCATGACCAAGGACAACAACCTCCTCGGCAAGTTCGAACTCACGGGCATTCCTCCCGCGCCTCGCGGCGTCCCGCAAATCGAAGTCACCTTCGACATCGACGCTAACGGTATCTTGAACGTATCCGCCGTGGAGAAGTCCACCAACAAGGAGAACAAGATTACCATCACAAACGACAAAGGCCGCCTGTCCAAGGAGGAGATCGAGCGCATGGTCAACGAGGCCGAGAAGTACAGGAACGAGGATGACAAGCAGAAGGAGACCATCCAGGCCAAGAATGCGCTCGAATCGTACTGCTTCAACATGAAGTCCACCATGGAGGAGGAGAAGCTGAAGGAGAAGATCTCGGACGCTGACAAGCAGACGATCCTGGACAAGTGCTACGAGACCATCAAGTGGCTGGACTCCAACCACCTGGCGGAGAAGGAGGAGTACGAGCACAAGCAGAAGGACTTGGAGGCCATCTGCAACCCCATCATCACATCACAACTTTTATCACACTATGACAGTGACAATTAAATAACTCTGAGTACGAACATATTTACTAAAAAACCAATCGTAAAATACAACTAAAATTAAATTATAATAATT
>JAODUI010000031.1:481621-493989 GCA_027563995.1 Papilio gigon
CTAGCATAAGCCTAGTTTGAATGTTAAAAGCAATATTAGTGAATTCGAATTTCTCTTGTTTTGATAAACATGTAAATAAGCTTTACCACGGCGCGGGCGGAGCGCCCGGCGGCATGCCCGGCGGCGTACCCGGCTTCCCGGGCGCCGCCCCCGGCGCGGGCGCTGCCCCCGGCGGTGGTGCCGGACCCACCATCGAAGAGGTTGATTAAACATTCCACCTGTATTGGAAACGTCTTCTCATTGTCATCTCAGTGTTGAAGCTTGAAAATAAAGTAAATTATTAAAATTTATGCATGACTTTGATTTTAAAAACAATTTTACACAATTCGTGAAGAATTAATTACACGCGATATATTATTCAAAGATACAAATGCAAGGTTTTACAATGACCTTACGAACATCGAGTTTGGTTCGTACATCTGTAATTAAAAGTGTAATTTAGTAGAACTCATTAGATCAAGTGAAGGAATTGAACCTGCCTTCATTATCTATTTATACATCGATAATATAGAAATCCTAACTTCAATAAGATAGGGTGTAACGATACAGAAAATCAATTTAAAAAAAAAAGAAATATAATAGTTTCCTCACATAAAAATTACTTTTATTTACTACGATATGTCAGTAATGTTGACTTCCCATCTAGCAGTGTTCCATTATGTCGACTCGGGGTCATTTCCTCATCAGAACAACTGTCGCGGAGCAGACTTGATACCATAATTAGTTATAGTTCGTCTCGTAAATTGTATATAAAAGGCGACGTGGATCAGAGGCCGTGTTGAGGACGGCACTGTAATTACCAGCTTTAAATGATTCCTTTGCCCATTTTGGGTGATAACAGAATTATCCATTAATCTTTCGGTGTCGGCAAAATGTTAAAGGGTATAAAATAACGATATTTAATTCTCAGTATAACTTAGGGTTCACGATGACTTATTTGTGTGAGGTTCTCAGTGGAAAAATTTGTTCTGATACCAAAGGTGAGTTGAGTTAGTCATTTTTATATAAATATTAAAATATGACGGGTTTATCCTTTGTGACATTCAAATAAGTATTATTTAGTCTTTTTAATGCGAACAAATTAAACGTTCCTTCATACTTAAGTACCTACAGGATTAGCTGAACATGTGTTGCTAGTGTCAATGACTGTCGACTGGTCGGGATGAGCGTTTGCTTCTGTCCTTTTTTTCTAAATTTGCCAGAGCAATTTTATCACATTGGTAGTAGATTATATGTCGGTTTACTCGTTTAGCTTTTAAAAAAAATCTGGCTTCAAGAATGTAATATCGTAGTGAGTATAATTTAACAATATAACAATTTAATTTTTTCTATGAAAATTATGAAATGTATACAAAAGTGATTTCAGTTGGTGTTTGTTAGAAACAAGTACATAAATTGTCCGACCATTGTTATCAGCATTGATAAGAACATTTTTTTATCAGGTGACCACGCATTCGGTCACCCATGGTGGAAAAACCTTACACTTTGAAGTGAAGTGAGGAGTCAATGTGCTTACGTTATGCATTTGTTGCATTTAAATAGCACCAAAACAAAAGAAACCATAGTAATTTTTTACGACCAACACGAAAGTATAGTTGAGACGAGTTTTCCAACGTTCTATTTGTAACTGTTTGGAATATCAAAATAAATTTACATCGAGCAGTTCGTTACCACGAAATATTTGTGTAAAAATAGTTGGTCTAAATGAAACTTTGCGTTGGTTGTTATTAATTTGTTTCTCAGCGGTTTTGCACACCACCTGGACGTGATACTAGGTTAGAAAATGTAACATGTACAGTAAAAGCCCTTCACTATGTTCCACCTTAAAGGCTACCGTCGTTTGAATGTTTCGTGCCCGTTGACACGACGACAGGGCAACAATAACCAATGTGACGCAGATTTTCATCATGTCGATACCGAAAATTTAGTCATTGACACGGATAATTGCGTGTTACTATAAGCCTGTTTACGCAACTCGCTTCTAGTTAAATGGTTGTAAGAATAGGCGGAATTTGTTTCAATGCAAAAAATACAGTTTTTTATATGTAGAGCACCGCAGAGGACCCTGACTGTACAAGGAAGTATAAAGGACTGGCTTCCGTAACAATGTTCCATTAATAGCAACCCTTGACTCAAGACACATGCGAGTCGAAGGTGAGTAGCATATCTCTGTAATACATGGAGTATGTGGAGAGTCAAGTATAAACGAAATTTAATTAGACTTCAAATTATAGTTTCTAACAGAGGCAAGACGTGTTGGTGGTGATTATCACAGAAAAAATAAATAATTATCGATGTTTTTATGAATTTAATTCTCAAAAATAATAGATAATGTTTTCAGAATCATTTAGTTGAATATTAGTCAATTTGTATTCAGATTACGCGACATTTTTGAAACTGTCCTTTGATTTTCATTCGAAGTGGTTTATTATATAAACAACAATCTCATACATGTACCTCAACTCAGCTGTCTCGCAGTATTTATGATGTAACTGGAGATGCCTCTGCAAGGCAAATGGTTGTCAGTTCCAAAAGAATAACGGATATTTTATCGAGTTCATTGTGTGATATATCCAATTTTAATAAGTTCAACAAGAATATTTTAAAAGTTCTCTACAGTTTTATAATTTTCGTGGTCTTCGTTCCGGGGTCGTCTGAGTTGATACTATCGTTGAGTCTATTTCTGCAGACAAACTATGTGCCAACATTATAGTCTAAATTGAAGGACGGCGTTGACTGGATTAACACAATCTTTTTTTAGAAAAGGCTGTTGTACATACAAATCAATGTCTTTGTTGAAATAAAAGTGACTTATTAACAATGAATATCTGTATAAGATATAAATAGAACATAAATGTATTAATACAATTACTTGAAAATTAAATTAAATATAACTTCCCCTTGTGACATATTCATCTAGAAGTCAAAAATTGTTCAGAAAAAATGTTTGCTATTTTAAATTTAAAGGCGCCTTTGATTATTTGGTACGATTTCAGTACCTGGAGCAATCATTGAGTGACTATTGATTACAATAAAATAATGTTGTATACTGAAACACGTTTATTTTCAGAAGCCACGATGAGAACAGGTACCAATTATTTAAACATTTCTCTAAACTCAGTACGCTGCCAACGTAACGTTACAATGTATTTGGCGGGAACACCTCGCCGCAACTGAGCAGGTTACAATCTACATTTTGCGTGACAATTAATTTTCAATGAGGCCCTTTATATGATTATACTTCTCGTATCAAAAATCACTAAATTAGTTTAATACAACAATCCGAGCGTCGTACAAAATTCTGCATAACATCTCATTTTGATCTTACTTTTGTAGTATTTTTATACAATATGTTTAAATTGATACAAGAAGTATTAATATTGAAAATGGCAACAAATTTAACGTTATTTTAAGTAAATAAATATTACTTACCAATTAAAACTTTCAACAAATATTGATCTTATTCCATAAACATATTATTATATCATTATCCTATATCTAACACACCCAATTCAGGGTCAGCAGAAATATAGATTAAACACTATTAAAGATATATATTCATTACATTATTTAAGTGCACGATGACACCATAAAACCGACTTAACTTCTGTCTGATTTACTCGAGGCACTGAAACAAATACGCGACGGTAAAAAATCAATTGAACGTCAGTATTCATGACGTGACTAATCAAAACCATACTCTATGAGCTTGAAATAGGACGGTAATCTTACATCAGCATTTCATCTGTTCATCTAATTAATATCTAAGATATAGAGGCCTTTGTTATTTATTTTTATCCAAGCATTATATTGAATCTTTAATAGCGTTTAATCTGCCACCGCAGTGCTTCAACTAGTAGCTTCCAAGCTTTCCATTAAAAATACTTTATAGTTACTGGTAAAGTCAGTTTCAATTTTTAAACATTAACTATTGTTAGACACAGCGACCAGTGTTACAAGACTTTTAACCATAAAAATAATTTTCTCTGACATGCACGTAGTTGAAATATTTTATTTTAAGTAACGTTTATGCTTCAAAAATGCATGCATTGTTGTCATTTCAACATAAATACTAAAATATCCGTTCATCTCGTCCAATAACACGGGCCGCGGCGATTTAATATTTTTGAAGTACCTAGTTATATTATTATCGTTTTAATTCGATATGGTGTTTCTGTTTGGGGGTTTATGATGTGATCTAGACTTAAAAGATACTACTGGAGGTGTTTCAATAAAATCCTGTTCGAGGCGTTGACAAATATTATATTGGACTTCTGACACATCTCCAGTTGTATTTCAATAGTTCTATTACGAAATTACGACTTTTTTTTCAAGAAATATAACAGTATTTATCGTTTTTGTCTTATCGCTGTAAGTTTACAACATATAGAACGTAGATTGAAGAACGAAGTCTGCTCAGAATCCATGAATCACCTCGGCAATAGCGACACTGCGAGCTTACAAAAAATCTTTTTATCAAACACTACGTCACTTGTAAAATGTTTCTCACAATACCATCTATCTAATAGTCCACTTCACAGCTCAGTTCATTCGTTCGACTCCAGCGAGCACAATAGTTCTTTCGTTCATTCTCTATACCGTTCGTTCGGGGGCTACATCCAGGCGAGGGCGGGGGCGCCGTCAGAGGAGAGGGAATCTAAGGACCGTCGACCGGCCGTTCCCCGCGGCTGGGGTCAGTAAAGCGAGGAGCTGGAGCACGGCCCGTCCACCCCCTGCAGCTGTTGCTCCGAATTGGTTATTAACTGGGCAGTGGGAAAAAACTTACAGTGACATAATATATTAAGATTTCTGACATTTTCGTAGTAGATTATTATTATTCTTATTACGACCCATATTGAAAACGATTAATGTGTTTGAATAGTCCTCAATATTCACGGACCGTCGTAAAATGGCGGAAATTATTTCATAAAGCTGAGGCTGTATATGCTATCAAAGCCGGAATTTAGCCGTGGATTAATATAGATTAAGCTAAATAATTGTAATTTTTGTGGTAATATTTTTTCTATAGGTCGTACTTCTCTAATCTCACAAACGGCGGGCAGCAGGCCGTCCGTGGAGTTGTTGGGCGAGCGCGGCGAAGGCGAGGGCGCGAGGCGCGGCTCGCGGCCAGCCGCCATCTTATCGTGCAGCTGCGCCAGCCGCATACTCATCTGCCGGCGCTCCTTCTGCTCGCGCTCGCGCTCCCAGCGCTTCGCACTGTAACTCCTGATCGACGACGAGCTGCTCTGCACCGAGTTCAGACTTGGACGTCGCGAACCTGCCAAGTATCTTCCGTTAAAGTTACTAATTATATTAGTTAAGACAGGAAACTGTCTAGCAATTGTCTATGCTATTTTCTATGAAAGGAAATTGTTTGTGCAATTGTCTATAGCAAGAGTTTGTCTATGGCGTATTAATAAAATATGTTACAATCATTCTTTAACTTAATCGATTCGTTTGTTCTTTGAAGCAATGAAAGTCTTTAACGTGTTCATAAATACTTCAGAATTTGTGCAGTTCCTTTCAATAAGGAGAATGATATTAAGCAAATTGTACCAAAGTTTGTTTTAATATTGTTGAATCTTTTATTGAGCACATTATAATTAGTCACTGTAACACAACAAAATAAAGAATTGACGGTCGAATACTGAAACGAATTAAACAACATGCTTCGTGAACACAGCTTGCAATCTAACATACGTCAAAAATTTAATACGAATTCGAAGAAGCATGGCCTTATCATTAAGGACTCCTTTACATTTTTATATGTTGTTTCAGTACTACCGTTAGTCTTATAAATCTTTAACATATTATAGAAGTAAACAATATTTTAAAGCCATCAATACTATACCTACATAACAGGACACTGTTTTAAAACGAACTAAAACACAATTTTATATGTACATAACTAGTGTTATGGATGGATAAATAATACATAGATGATATAACATATGAACTAATACATAGTATGGTGGTTTGATATATAAGTAAATCAAAGCACCGGCCACATGCACACACACGTCGGCACAGTCACAACAAGCGAGCTAACGTGCGGGAAACTGAAGCTTTGCCTCACCTTTTAATGTCCAATAATTAAATGACTTTTTGTCTTTTATTTCAATGTATACAACCGAGCGATGTTTCTTGGTTGTATCCGCGGGGGTCCCAGGGTGTGTTTACCACAATTATTAGGTAAATTGAATGAATTAAGCCGAGATATTTAAGTGAAGATTAGTAATGTGCGATAGGGTGAGCCCAGGTCAGGCCAGTGCGCCCCGAATGAGTTTGACGGCATGTGGGCACACCCTTAGATAAATTTTAATTGTAATAATTAAAAATGTAGTAGTAAATTATCCTTACTGTTCGTACCGCAGCTTCCTAAATATAAACAAGGCTACAGAACCTTCAGTTTCATTGATACATTTACTGTTATGGGACATAAGATCATTAATTTAATCAGAACTATACGAAAATGTTTAGAACTCGTTGTAAAACAAGTTTATTGTCGATCTAATGTCCCATAACGTAGACAAACAAGAGGCGAGTAATAGACAAACATAGAAGGAAGTGACGTAGAACGGCGGCCATCTTGCTCGCGCCACGCGAAGCACACGTAAGGTCCTGCGACTATCAGACCATTAGGTTGCGAAACACGTTTCATAATTTCCATAAAACGAACACGCCAAAGCCACGGAAAGCTTTTACAAGAAGCGACATCCGTTTGTTTGCTATTGCTGATATGTTCTGGATGTTTGGTTAATATTAAATATCCGTTGTGAATCAGTAAATTCTTACTTAATATTATTTATGAATTTAACTGTAATGTACACCATCTTTAGTTTTATGTACCATGTTGTTAACAAGGAGTCGTGCTTACACACGGGACCGAGCTGCATACAAAGGTGGGGACACACTGCGCGGTGCGCGTGGTGGAGCGCTCGCCGCTAACAACAACACGCGACAGCTAACCACACGAGCCACGTGCGACATGCGACACTAGCGACATCTCCTCGAATGCCCAACCTCACTGCACAACGTATGATTCAAAGTTTTTTTTAGGGAATTGATACCTACAAAGCCTTCCTAACTAGCAACGAAGAAGATGTATAAGCTTAGTCAAAACTGGATGTACTTGGACTTAGTTACCAGCTTCGACATAGTAACGTAGCAGTAGTCTGGAA
Organism: Papilio gigon; assembly: GCA_027563995.1. Lineage (NCBI taxonomy): Eukaryota > Metazoa > Arthropoda > Insecta > Lepidoptera > Papilionidae > Papilio > Papilio gigon. The sequence continues at coordinate 488,803 of JAODUI010000031.1, forward strand.
TGTACCATCTTAATTTCGATTGCGTACAGAGGTTTCAGTTTTTGTTTTTTTTTTGGTTTCAGTTTTCAGTTCAGTGGCTTGAGTCATGTTTATTTGTTGTTTGACTGTTCTATTTGAAGTTATCACTAAAGTAAATGATGTTACTAGAGCTCATTTCACTTAAGATAGCCTTAATCATAGATAAAATGTTTATTCCCCTCTGATACTTATTACGATGATATGGTAGATCTGTTAGGTAATTAGGCATTCGAGGGTGTCGCTCGACGGCCGTACTGCAGTAAAGATGCGCGCTGCATACATCATCCGGTTCACCTTTGGCGGCGCACTTTGGCGGGTGCGCGCCGCCGTCCTTTACGGTCTTCAGGTGGCGCGAGATTAGCAAGATGGCAGCCGCTCGCGCGGCACCTGCGCGCGACGCGTTCGCCCCGCGCACGCGCCCGCCCTCCAGCGTGCCCGAAGTGCAGCCGCTCGTGCAGCCGCTGCGAGACGAGGCGCGCGATGAAGCGCGCGTTGCGCTCAGTGTGCCCCCTGCACATTGACACATACAAGTGGTAGAGCGGAGCAATTGTAGTAGGTCGGAGTTTAGGTCGGTGTCTTATTCAGTGCAATTGTAGTAGCTGGTGCAAGAACGTCACTAAGCTCATGTGTTTAGTCTCCGGTTGGTCTGGCTATTGGTAAGGAAAGCGGAAAGAAATACCGGTATCGTTGAGCGAGTAGAGACAGGGTGGCGTGAGGCGCGCGTCGGCGAGGTGCGCGGGGTGGTAACGGGCGCGCGTGTAGAGGTGCAGCACCATGCACAGCAGCCCCGCCAACACGAAGATGCCCGACGCCACGCCCAGCAGCGTGGGCATGTCCGCCGTCAGCACCACCATGTCTGGGCCAAGGACCAGCGTCGGTTATGACACTCGATGGTTTCTGCAGACTGCATAAAAGTGGACGACGATGATTACCTTCTGTGCAGAAGAGCCGCGGTACGGGGCGCGTGTGCGTGGTGCTGTGGTAGCCGGGCTCGCACTGGCAGTAAGCGTTGTGATTGACTTGCACGCAGGACGCGTGCGGGTCGAACGCGCGGCACGTCTGCCGGTAGAAGCATTGCTCGCCGAGCTTTTTGGCTGGAACATCCATTCACATTGCCATTAGTGTTTTTTTATAATTATCGAGTTTCGCAACATCATTAATTTTCGCCTCCTTTTTATAACAAACTGCTCCTACAAAATGTCTAATAACGTTGTCTTCACTGATATCATAAAAATTCAATAAAGCAAGCGGCAGTTAATATCTTATTTAATAAACTAAATTTCGCAGAATAGTAGGTCGCATGAAGTGATCGACATTTCAAGACGCTGGGCTAGTTTTTGTAGATGTTTTGCTTCTTTTCGAGTAACTGCGTACTTACCCCTGGCACAGCCCTTGGCGGGCCCGAGCGCCACGGGGTGCTTGGGGTCGCACTGGCAGGAGAGCGTGGACGGCTCGCAGTACACGTGCACCAGCTTGGGGCTGCACGAGGACTCGCACGGCGAGCCCAGGTACATGCCCTTTTCTGTATGTACAATTGAAAAATTTAACTCGCCTAACATTTACAATTGAAAATCGCACAGCAAAGTTTAAAATTTAAACTTACGGTTAACCTTAAGATCTATTACCTATATAGTACGAATGCTTTTTCGTGCGACATATTTTCGACCTAATTGTATTACGAGCGACAATTGACACTACCTAATAAACGTCGTGAATGAGAAAGAGCTGTCTCACATTGTCTACACTACTTATGCATAAAGATTCAACAATACAAGACCTACGTCACATCGGAAGCTATTCCCGTAGTTTGATTCTGGGCTGAACTGAAGCTAATTCACTCCACACGTCCCGCGCCTCCTCAGTACAGGCACGCTAGGTACCCTTAACATTGTTAGATTCACAAATATTATACAAAAAAGAAATGCTTCTACAACGAAAAGCAACTCAAAACACTTGACACACATTGCAAAGAAAGTCACAGAAGACAACATACCAATTGTATTAAAATAGCTTATTTTGTTTTCGTTGAGTTTTAATTCTTTCCTTTCTTATAGTTGTATTTTTATATTTTTGGATGTTTGTTAGCTGGTAACAACAAAACAGCTGAATTGGTCTGGATGAAATTTAGCACGGAGATAGATTATTGTGTGCAATAGAACATAGGCCATTTACCTAAGTTATTTTTTAAAATCTTGAACGTTATTACTTGCAAACGCTTTAGCCCTTAAACTTTAACTTGCTTAGTGATTTTAATAAGTCGTTGATTTCAAAGTTGTAGCGATTCGTAGAAATCTTTTATTGAATTTAATTCTGATATTTCCAACCTGAGCAGTCAGCGATTCTAAAAACATTTTTTTCGTCACGTCATCTCTTTCTGATGACAGGAAATTAACTTTTCCAAGAAGCGAGAATCAATTTTCAATCGTGATCGGTTAAACTGCTGCGTGCTTCAAAAAAACATTCTTTTTTATTTCTTTGTTCAGAATATTATAACACGACACCAGAATAAATCTATCCGTCCATCTATGTAAACTTTCGCATTTTTAATATTAGCATATAAAGTATCTCTTGACATGACATCCCATCTGACGATGGTGATGTGGCCCGAAGAAGAATAAGGCGACAACTGAACAAGTTTTATTGTATCTCTTAAAACCTCGCCTCAAAGAAGTTTAGAGTGAGTGTTTCCAATTACCTAATAATTTTCAATCGCTTTAACAATTTACGATTACAGTTTAGTTTGTATTTATGTAAATTGTTATAAGAGGCGATATTGAAAATCGTTGAGTACATATTAATTAGTGGGAGCCGGGCAACGAGACCTCGACGTCGCAAACTTCCTCCGTCCGCGCGAACTGTTCGCTGTTTAACTTCACTTGTTAATTATTGTTTTAATTGATTCCGCGACCTTGGCCTTTGTTTAGCCTTTAAACATCTAAATAGATCGACGAAATATGTTAACACCAAAGAGTATCTATATAGTGAAGGGTTATTATAAGCATTTTTATAAAATATAAAACAGTTCTAATTCAAAGTAAATGTTATTGTAATTTAAAACGTGATTAGTGTGATAAGCATTTTTAATTGGCAGTTTTTTTTTAGTAAAAATGTTGCACTGTAATCCCAAATTAAAAAGTAAATCCATTTTTTTATGCATGCTTTAAATGTGGATAAAATATTTACACGCGTTTTATATAAGTCGGCAAGACATTCTATTAATTAAATAGTTCAACAACATAAAAGTTTTGTTCTCAAGAAAGGGCTAAAGAACAAAGCCGAGCTAACGTACGAATAGCTTCGCCATAGATTCGCGAGTCGACGTTCTAAAAATAGAAGACGTCTCGCGACCCAGTAATTAGTACGCTCTGTTTTCAATATGGAGTAGAAAAGATTTTCTTGAATAGCGTATCCAGAGGAAGTCAACTGTTACCTCTTCACACTCTAGAAGACGACGTTTTAGCTTATCTTGGAGCGCTAAGTAATTAATTCGTCACTTTATATCTACACTATTAAAAATTCGAAACTTTTTATGGATGTATGGAACGATGCTTGTATCCATGTAACTCACAAATCGGGTGAACGGATTTATATGAAACTTAGAATGTAAATAGATTACAGTCAAGTATAACGGATAAAAAAATGCTTCTATGGTGACACTTTCTTAACAGTATATAATTAAAGTTTAGCTTAGTTATTTTAACCAACAAAATTCTTATCCCTATACCGGTACCATGTCTTTGATGTTTACCGTTCAGTAACACGAGATCTAAAAACTTGTGAAGTGATCTTGGATTCCGATTTTTAAAGTAACAAAGTTTTAATATATTTTCAAAGTCGCCTCGAACAAGTTTGCTTGTTAATTGTTCGTGTAAACGAAACCTCTTAAGTAATCAACACCAGACTTTTAATGAAACGCTTAAAAATTAGTAGAACGTGAATTCAAGGTAGAGAATTTAGAGGAAACTGCGATGTGGAAAGTCACAACCGATACAAAGACACGACCGTTATAATTGTCGACATTCGTGTTAACATCTTTGCTGCTACAATTGTGTCGTCAGCCATATAAGCCTTCAGCAAGTGGCTCTACTTGAGTTGAATATTTTAAAAACATATTGGTATAACGGGGATCGAAGCCGGATGTAGATTACAAGCTTAACCACTGAACCCGGTGGTTGGGTGTTGGTATACTCGGGCGGCGCAGGACCGGTTATCGTGGCAATCGATGGGGGAGGCCTACGTCCAGCAGTGGACCACACTAGGCTGATAATGATGATGATGATGATGATGATACTCGTTCACTGAAATAAAATACTGTCTTTACCCGTAATGTCACATGAGGAGCAGTTTCACTTGACATTGCAACGGTAAATGCAAATTGTCCATCAACAAAAAGCCCGAGCTCGAACGTTTACAGAACGCATCCGTTGACCTTGACAACTTTTCTGCTATTTAATTAAAACTAAATTTTCTGTGAAATGTCCTCTGAAATTCAGCGTCGGACTCGTATATTCCAGTCGCATCTGTCTATCGGGTTAGTTCATTTGGAATTAGCGATGTTGAAGGTTTTAATTAATTCAGTTCCGGCTGCTGTTTCTGTTTGGATAAAGATTTTTTTTAATTATCTAAAACACGTATTTTGATATAATTATAAACATTATGTATACATTTTAGTACTGTTATGATGTCTATTGTAACAATGCTTAGATTGTGAGGGGTGTATAACTTAATCCCGAACACCAAAGTGAGACAAAAATATTCGCCGGACTATTGTACATGTAAATTTTCTTAGTGTTTTCATTAATTAAACTAAATGTCATTTCGTGGATTTCGAATATTATATATTTTGAAAATCGAACACGCGGAACATTCACTATGAAAAGGTGAAGATTATATCTAAAAGTTAACTTTTTTTTACATCCGATTCGATCTATTTCTATGTAGACTGGATATGACCGGGAATGCTTTGTAAAATCTGTGATGATTCATGTCATCATCAGCTCACTATACGTCCCCACCGAGGGGCTCAGAGCCTACTCTAATTATTAGGGGTGACTAGGCCATAGTCAACCTCGCTGGCCCAGTGCCGGTTGGGTGACTTCACACATATCTTTGAATTTCTTCGCCGATATGTGCAGGTTGCATCACGATGTTTTCCTTCACCGTAAGAGC